>CM064351.1:13163660-13173998 GCA_032595735.1 Pelochelys cantorii | reverse complement strand
CACACGGCCCCTAGCTCTCCCCTCCCTGCCCCTGACCTCCCCCACCTACACACGGCCCGTAGATCCCCCCTCCCTGCCCTGATCTCCCCCCTCCTGCCCCTGAGCTCCCCCGGCTACACACGGCCCCTAGCTCCCCCTCCCTGCCCCTGAGCTCCCCCCCCTGCCCGTGAGCTTCCCCGGCCACACACAGCCCATAGTTCCCTGCTCCCTGCCCCTGAGCTCCCCCGGCTACACACAGGCCCCTAGCTCCCCGCTCCCTACCCCTGACCTCCCCGGGCTACACACGGCCCCTAGCTCCCCCCTCCCTGCCCCTGAGATCCCCCGGCTACACACGGCCCCTAGCTCCCCCCTCCCTGCCTCTGAGCTCCCCCGGCCACACACGACCCCTAGCTCCCCCATCCCTGCCCCTGAGCTCCCCCGGCTACACACGGCCCCTAGCTCCCCCCTCCCTGCCCCTGAGCTCCCCCGGCTACACACGGCCCCTAGCTCCCCCCTCCATGCCCCTGAGCTCCCCTCTCCCTGCCACTGAGCTCCCCCGGCCACACACTGCCCCTAGCTCCCCCCTCCCTGCCCCTGACCTCCCCCGGCCACACACGGCCCCTAGCTCCCCCCTCCCTGCCCCTGAGCTCGCACGGCCGCGACCTCCCATCTCCTTTCCCTTGAGCTCCCCCCACAGCCCGGAGCTCCCCCCTCCCTGCCCCTGAGCTCCCCTGGCTACACACGGCCCCTAGCTCCCCCCTCCCTGCCCCTGACCTCCCCCGCCTACACACGGCCCCTAGCTCCCCCCTCCCTGCCCCTGAGCTCCCCCCTCCCTGCCCCTGAGCTCCCCCGGCTACACACGGCCCCTAGCTCCCCCCTCCCTGCCCCTGAGCTCCCCCCTCCCTGCCCGTGAGCTTCCCCGGCCACACACAGCCCATAGTTCCCTGCTCCCTGCCCCTGAGCTCCCCCGGCTACACACAGCCCCTAGCTCCCCGCTCCCTACCCCTTACCTCCCCGGGCTACACACGGCCCCTAGGTTCCCCCTCCCTGCCCCTGAGATCCCCGGCTACACAAGGCCCCTAGCTCCCCCCTCCCTGCCCCTGAGGTCCCCCGGCCACACACGGCCCCTAGCTCCCCCCTCCCTGCCCCTGAGGTCCCCTGGCCACACACGGCCCCTAGCTCCCCCCTCCTTGCCCTTCAGCTCCCCCAGCCACACAAGGCCACGACCTCCCCCCTCCCTGCCCTTGAGCTCCCCCGACCACACACGGCCCCGAGCTCCCCCCTCCCTGCCCTTGAGCTCCCCCGGCCATAAACGGCCCCGAGCTCCCCCCTCCCTGCCCCTGAGCTCCCCCGGCCACACACGGTCCCTAGCTCCCCCCTCCTTGCCCTTGAGCTCTCCCGGCCACACATGGCCGCGAGCTCCCCCCTCCCTGCCCTTGAGCTCCCCCGGCCATAAACGGCCCCGAGCTCCCCCCTCCCTGCCCCTGAGCTACCCCGGCTACACACGGTCCCTAGCTCCCCCCTCCTTGCCCTTGAGCTACCCTGGCTACACACGGCCCCGAGCTCCCCCCTCCCTGCCCTTGAGCTCCCCCAGCTACACACGGCCCCTCGCTCCCCC
Source organism: Pelochelys cantorii (assembly GCA_032595735.1). Classification (NCBI taxonomy): domain Eukaryota; kingdom Metazoa; phylum Chordata; order Testudines; family Trionychidae; genus Pelochelys; species Pelochelys cantorii. The sequence continues at coordinate 13,172,401 of CM064351.1, read as the reverse complement.
CTCCTTGCCCCTGAGCTCCCCCGGCAACGCAGGGCCCCTCGCTCCCCCTCCCTGCCCCTGAGGTCCCCCGGCCACACACGGCCCCTAGCTCCCCCCTCCTTGCCCTTGAGCTCCCCCGGCCACACATGGCCGCGAGCTCCCCCCTCCCTGCCCTTGAGCTCCCCCGGCCACACACGGCCCCTAGCTCCCCCCTCCCTGCTCCTGAGCTCCCCTGTCCACACACGACCCCGACCTCCCCCCTCACTGCCCTTGAGCTCCCCCGCCCACAAACGGCCCCGAGCTCCCCCCTCCCTCCCCTTGAGCTCCCCCGGCCATAAACGGCCCCGAGCTCCCCCCTCCCTGCCCCTGAGCTCCCCCGGCCACACACGGCCCCTAGCTCCCCCCTCCCTGCTCCTGAGCTCCCCTGTCCACACATGACCCCGAGCTCCCCCCTACCTGCCTCTGAGCTCCCCCGGTTACACACTGCCCGTAGCTCCCCCCTCTCTGCCCCTGAGCTCCCCCAGGCACACACGGCTCCTAGCTCCCCCCTCCCTACCCCTGAGCTCCCCCAGCCACACACGGCCCCTAGCTCTCCCCTCCCTGCCCCTGAGCTACCCCGGCTACACACGGTTCCGAGCTCCCCCCTCCCTGCCCTTGAGCTCCCCCAGCTACACACGGCCCCTAGCTCCCCCCTCCCTGCCCCTGAGCTCCCCCGGCCACACACGGCCCCTAGCTCTCCCCTCCTTGCTCTTGAGCTCCCCCGGCCACACACGGTCCCGAGCTACCCCCTTCCTGCCCTTGAGCTCCCCCCCCACACACGGCCCTGAGCTCCCCCCTCCCTACCCTTGAGCTCCCCCGGCCACACAGGGCCCGTAGCTCCCCCCTCCCTACCCCTGAGCTCCCCAGGCCACACACGGCCCCTAGCTCTCCCCTCCCTGCCCCTGAGCTACCCCGGCTACACACGGTTCCGAGCTCCCCCCTCCCTGCCATTGAGCTCCCCCGGCTACACACGGCAACTAGCTCCCCCCTCCCTGCCCCTGAGCTCCCCCAGCCACACACGGCCCCTAGCTCCCCCCTCCTTGCCTTTGAGCTCCCCCGGCCACACACGGCCCCGAGCTACCCCCTCCCTGCCATTGAGCTCCTCCACCCACACACGGCCCTGAGCTCCCCCCTCCCTACCCTTGAGCTCCCCCGGCCACACAGGGCCCCTAGCTCCCCCCTCCCTACCATTGAGCTCCCCCGGCCACACACGGCTCCGAGCTCCCCGCTCCCTGCCCTTGAGCTCCCCCGGCCACACACGGCCCCGAGCTCCCCCCTCCCTGCCGTTGAGCTCCCCTGGATACACACGGCCCCGAGCTCCCCACTCCCTGCCCCTGAGCTCTCCCGGCCACACACGGCCCCTAGTTCCCCCCTCCCTGCTCCTGAGCTCCCCTGCCCACACACGACCCCTAGCTCCCCCCTACCTGCCCCTGAGCTCCCCCGGCTACACACTGCCCCTAGCTCCCCCCTCCCTGCCCCTGAGGTCCCCCGGCCACACACGGCCCCTAGCTCCCCCCTCCCTGCCCCTGAGGTCCCCTGGCCACACACGGCCCCTAGCTCCCCCCTCCTTGCCCTTCAGCTCCCCCAGCCACACAAGGCCACGACCTCCCCCCTCCCTGCCCTTGAGCTCCCCCGACCACACACGGCCCCGAGCTCCCCCCTCCCTGCCCTTGAGCTCCCCCGGCCATAAACGGCCCCGAGCTCCCCCCTCCCTGCCCCTGAGCTCCCGCGGCTACACACGGCCCCTAGCTGCCCCCTACCTGCCCCTGAGCTCCCCCGGCTACACACGGCCCCTAGATCTCTCCTCCCTGCCCCTTAGCTCACCCGGCTACACACGGCCCCTAGCTCCCCCCTCCCTGCCCCTGAGCTCCCGCGGCTAAACACGGCCCCTACCTCCCCCCTCCGTGCCCCTGAGCTCCTCCGGCTACACACGGCCCCTAGCTCCCCCCTCCCTGCCCCTGAGCTCACCCGGCTACGCACGGGCCCTAGCTCCCCCCTCCTTTCCCTAGAACTCCCCCCCACGGCCCCCAGCTCCCCCCTCTCTGCCCCTGAGCTCCCCCGGCCACACACGGGCCCTAGCTCCCCCCTCCCTACCCCTGAGCTCCCCCGGCTACACACGGCCCCCAGCTCCCCAATCCCTGCCCCTGAGCTACCCCGGCTACGCACGGACCCCTAGCTCCCCCTCCTTGCCCCTGAGCTGCCCTGGCAACGCTCGGCCCCTAGCTCCCCCTCCCTGCCCCTGAGCTCCCCCCTCCCTGCCCATGAGCTCCCCCCTCTCTGCCCCTGAGCTCCCCCAGCCACACATGGCCCCTAGCTCCCCCATCCCTGCCCCTGAGCTCCCCGGGCTACACACGGCCCGTAGCTCCCCCATCCTTGCCCTGGAGCTCCCCCGGCTACACACGGCCCGGAGCTGCCCCCTCCTTGCCCTTGAGGTCCCCCGGCTACACACGGCCCCGAGCTCCCCCTTCCCTGCCCCTGAGCTCCCCCGGCCACGCACGGCCCCGATCTCCCCCCTCCGTGCCCTGGAGCTCCCCTGGCTACACACGGCCCCTAGCTCCCCCCTCCCTGTCCCTGAGCTCCCGCGGGTACACACGGCCCCTAGCTGCCCTCTACCTGCCCCTGAGCTCCCCCGGCTACACACGGCCCCTAGATCTCTCCTCCCTGTCCCTTAGCTCCCGCGGCTACACACGGCCCCTAGCTCCCCCCTCCCTGTCCCTGAGCTCCCGCGGCTACACACCGCCCCTAGCTGCCCCCTACCTGCCCCTGAGCTCCCCCGGCTACACACGGCCCCTAGATCTCTCCTCCCTGCCCCTTAGCTCACCCGGCTACACACGGCCCCTAGCTCCCCCCTCCCTGCCCCTGAGCTCCCGCGGCTACACACGGCCCCTAGCTCCCCCATCCCTGCCCTGGAGCTCCCCCGGCTACACACACCCCGAGCTCCCCTCTCCCTGCCCCTGAGCTCCCCCCCCCTCCCCTGAGCTCCCCGGCTACACACGGCCCCTAGCTCCCCCCTCCCACCCCTGAGTCCCCGGCTACACACGGCCCCTAGCTCCCCCCTCCCTGCCCCTGAGCTCCCCCGGCTACACACGGCCCCTAGCTCCCCCCTCCCTGCCCCTGAGCTCACCCGGCTACGCACGGGCCCTAGCTCCCCCCTCCTTTCCCTAGAACTCCCCCCACGGCCCCAGCTCCCCCCTCCCTACCCCTGAGCTCCCCCGGCTACACCGGCCCCCAGCTCCCCAACCCTGCCCCTGAGCTACCCCGGCTACCACGGCCCCTACTCCCCCTCCTTGCCCCTGACTCCCTGGCAACCTCGTCCCCTAGCTCCCCCTCCCTGCCCTGAGCTCCCCCCTCCTTGCCCATGAGCTCCCCCCCTCTGCCCCTGAGCTCCCCCGCCACACAGGCCCCTAGCTCCCCCTCCCTACCCCTAGCTCCCCCGGGCTACACACGGCCCTAGCTCCCCCCTCCTTGCCCTGGAGCTCCGCCGGCTACACACGGCCCGTAGCTGCCCCCTCCTTGCCCTTGAGCTCCCCCGGCTACACACGGCCCCGAGCTCCCCCTTCCCTGCCCCTGAGCTCCCCCGGCTACACACGGCCCCTAGCTCCCCCCTCCCTGCCCCTGAGCTCCCCCGGCCACACACGGCCCCTAGCTCCCCCCTCCCTGCGCCTGAGCTCCCCCGGCCGCACACGACCCCTAGCTCCCCCCTCCTTGCCTTGAGCTCCCCCGGCTACACACGGCCCCGAGCTCCCCCTTCCCTGCCCTTGAGATCCCCCGGCTACACACGGCCCCTAGTTCCCCCCTCCCTGCCCCTGAGCTCCCCGGGTACGCACGGCCCCTAGCTCCCCCCTCCTTGCCCTTGAGCTCCCCTGGCTACACACAGCCCCGAGCTCTCCCCTCCCTGCCCCTGAGCTACCCCGGCTACACACGGCCCCGAGCTCCCCTCTCCCTGCCCTTGACCTCTCCCGGCTACACACAGCCCCTAGCTCCCTGCTCCCTACCCCTGACCTCCCCCGGCTACACACGGCCACTAGCTCCCCCCTCCCTGCCCCTGAGTCCCCCGCTACACACGGCCCCTAGCTCCCCCCTCCCGCCCCTGAGCTCCCCGGCTACACACGGCCCCATAGCTCCCCCCTCCTTTCCCTTGAACTCCCCCCCACGGCCCCCAGCTCCCCCCTCCTGCCCCTGACTCCCCGGCCACACAGGGCCCTAGCTCCCCCCTCCCTGCCCCTGAGCTCCCCCGGCCACGCACGGCCCCTAGCTCCCCCCTCCCTGCCCCTGAGCTCCCGGCTCGCACGGCCCTAGCTCCCCCCTCCCTGCCCCTGAGCTCCCTAGGCCACACACGGCCCTAGCTCCCCCCTCCCTGCCCCTGAGCTCCCCCGGCTACCACGGACCCCTAGCTCCCCCCTCCTTGCCCCTGAGCTCCCCGGCTACACACGGCCCCTAGATCTTCCTCCCTGCCCCTGAGCTCCCCGGCTACACACGGCCCCTAGCTCCCCCCTCCCTACCCCTGAGCTCCCCCGGCTACACACGGCCCCTAGCTCCCCTCTCCCTGCCCCTGAGCTCCCCCGGGCTACACACGGCCCCAGCTCCCCCTTCCCTGCCCTTGAGCTCCCCCGGCTACACACGGCCCCTAGTTCCCCCCTCCCTGCCCCTGAGCTCCCCGGGTGCACGGCCCCTAGCTCCCCCTCCTTGCCCTTGAGCTCCCCTGGCTACACAAGCCCCGAGCTCTCCCCTCCCTGCCCCTGAGCTCCCCGCTACACACGGCCCCGAGATCCCCCCTCCCTGCCCTTGAGCTCCCCCAGCCAGACGTCCCCTGCTCCCCCCTCCCTGCCCCTGAGCACCCCGGCCACACACAGCCCCTGCTCCCCCGTCCTTGGCCCTGAGCTCCCCCGGCTACACACGGCCCTAGCTCCCCCCCCCGTCCCTGAGCTCCCGCTGCTACACACGGCCCCTAGCTCCCCCCTCCCTCCCCTGAGCTCCCCGGCTACACACGGCCCCTAGCTCCCCCCTCCCTGCCCCTGAGCTCCCCGGTACACACGGCCCCTAGCTCCCCCCTCCCTGCCCCTGAGCTCCCCCCTCTCTGCCCCCCCCGAGCTCCCCCACCCACCACGGCCCCTAGCTCCCCCATCCCTGCCCCTGAGCTCCCCGGGCTACACACGGCCCGTAGCTCCCCCATCCTTGTCCTGGAGTTCCCCCGGCTACACACGGCCCCGAGCTCCCCTCTCCCTGCCCCTGAGCTCCCCGCTCCCTGCCCCTGAGCTCACCCGGCTACACACGGCCCCGAGCCCCCCCTTCCCTGCCCTTGAGCTCCCCCGGCTACACACGGCCCCTAGTTCCCCCCTCCCTGCCCCTGATTTCCCCGGGTACGCACGGTCCCTAGCTCCCCCCTCCTTGCCCTTGAGCTCCCCTGGCTACACACAGCCCCGAGCTCTCCTCTCCCTGCCCCTGAGCTACCCCATCTACACACGGCCCCGAGCTCCGCCCTCCCTGCCCTTGAGCTCCCCCAGCCAGACGTGCCCCTAGCTCCCCCCTCCCTGCCACTGAGCTACCCCGGCCACACACGGCCCCTCGCTCTCCCCTCCCTGCCCCTGAGCTCCCCGCTCCCTGCCCCTGAGCTCACCCGGCTACACACGGCCCCTAGCTACCCCCTCCCTGCCCCTGAGCTCCCCCGGCTACACACGGCCCCGAGCTCCCCCTTCCCTGCCCTTGAGCTCCCCCGGCTACACACGGCCCCTAGTTCCCCCCTCCCTGCCCCTGATCTCCCCGGGTATGCACGGCCCCTAGCTCCCCCCTCCTTGTCCTTGAGCTCCCTTGGCTACACACAGCCCCGAGCTCTCCCCTCCCTGCCCCTGAGCTACCCCCGCTACACACGGCCCCGAGCTCCCCCCTCCCTGCCGCTGAGCTCCCCCGGCCACACACGGCCCCTCGCTCTCCCCTCCCTGTCCCTGAGCTACCCCAGCTACACACGGCCCCGAGCTCCCCCCTCCCTGCCCTTGAGCCCCCCAGCCAAGGGCCCCTAGTCCCCCCCCTGCCACTGAGCTCCCCGGCTACACACAGCCCCTAGTTCCCCCCTCCCTGCCACTGAGCTACCCCGGCTACACACAGCCCCTAGTTCCCCGCTCCCTGCCACTGAGCTACCCCGGCTACACACAGCCCCTAGTTCCCCGCTCCCTGCCACTGAGCTACCCCGGCTACACACGGCCCCGAGCTCCCCGCTCCCTGCCCTTGAGATCCCCCGGCTACACACAGCCCTAGTCCCTGCTCCCTCCCCTGAGCTCCCCCGGCTACACACGGCCCCTAGCTCCCCCCTCCCTGCCCCTGAACTCCCCCGGCTACACACGGCCCCTAGCTCCCCCCTCCCTGCCCCTGAGCTCCCCCCTCTCTGCCCCTGAGCTCCCCCACCCACGCACGGCCCCTAGCTCCCCAATCCCTGCCCCTGAGCTCCCCGGGCTACACATGGCCCGTAGCTCCCCCGTCCTTGCCCTGGAGCTCCCCCGGCTACACACGGCCCCGAGCTCCCCTCTCCCTGCCCTGAGCTCCCCCCTCCCTGCCCCTGAGCTCACCCGGCTACACACGGCCCCTAGCTCCCCCCTCCCTACCCCTGAGCTCCCCCGGCTACCCACGGCCCCTAGCTCCCCCCTCCCTGCCCCTGAGCTCACCCAGCTACGCACGGGCCCTAGCTCCCCCCTCCTTTCCCTGAGCTGCCCCGGCAACGCTCGGCCCCTAGCTCCCCCCTCCCTGCCCCTGAGCTCCCGCGGCTACACACGGCCCCTATATCCCCCCTCCCTGCCCCTGAGCTCCCCCGGCCACACACAACCCCTAGCTGCCCTCTACCATCCCCTGAGCTCCCCCGGCTACACACGGCCCCTAGATCTTCCTCCCTGCCCCTGAGCTCCCCGGCTACACACGGCCCCTAGCTCCCCCCCTACCCCTGAGCTCCCCGGGCTACACACGGCCCCAGCTCCCCCCCCCTGCCCCTGGCTCCCCGGCTACACACGGCCCCTAGCTCCCCCCTCCCTGCCCCTGAGCTCCCCCCCCCTGCCCTGAGCTTCCCCTCCCCTGCCCCTGAGCTCCCCGGCCACGCACGGCCCCTAGCTCCCCCCTCCCTGCCCCTGAGCTCCTCCGGCTACGCACGGCCCCTATTCCCCCCACCCTGCCCCTGAGCTATCCCGGCTACGCACGGCCACTAGCTCCCCCCTCCCTGCACCTGAGCTACCCCGGCTACGCACGGCCACTAGCTCACCCCTCCCTACCCTTGAGCTCCCCTGGCTACACACGGCCCCTAGCTCCCACGTCTCTGGCCCTGAGCTCCCCCGGCTACACACAGCCCCTAGCTCCCCCTCCCTGCCCCTGAGCTCCCCCGGCTACACACGGCCCCTAGCTCCCCCCTCCCTACCCCTGAGCTCCCCCGGCTACACACGGCCCCTAGCTCCCCCATCCCTGCCCCTGAGCTCCCCGGGCTACACACGGCCCGTAGCTCCCCGATCCTTGCCCTTGAGCTCCCCCGGTTACACACGGCCCCGAGATCCCCCTTCCCTGCCCTTGATCTCCCCCGGCTACACACGGCCCCTAGCTCGCCCCTCCCTGCCCCTGAGCTCCTCCGGCTATGCACGGCCCTGCTCCCCCCCTCCCTGCCCCTGAGCTCCCCCGGCTACCCACGGCCCCGAGCTCCCCCCTCCCTGCCCTTGAGCTCCCCTGGCTACACACGGCCCCTAGCTCCCCCGTCCCTGGCCCTGAGCTCCCCCGGCCACACACGGCCCCTAGCTACCCCCTCCCTGCCCCTGAGCTCACCCGGCTACACACGGCCCCTAGCTCCCCCCTCCCTGCCCCTGAGCTCCCCCGGCTACACACGGCTCCTTGCTCCCCCCTCCCTGCCTCTGAGCTCACCCGGCTACGCACGGGCCCTAGTTCCCCCCTCCTTTCCCTGAACTCCCCCCCCACGGCCCCCCCCTCCCCCCTCCTGCCCCTGAGCTCCCCCGGCCACACACGGGCCCTAGCTCCCCCCCTCCCTGCCCCTGAGCTCCCCCGGCTATACACGGCCCCCTCCCCCCTCCCGCCCTAACTCCCCGGCTACGCACGGCCCCTAGCTCCCCCCTCCTTGCCCCTGAGCTGCCCCGGCAACGCTCGGCCCCTAGCTCCCCCCTCCCTGTGCCTGAGTTCCCCTGGCCACACATGACCCCTAGCTCCCGCTCCTTGCCTTGAGCTCCCCCGGCTACACACGGCCCCGAGCTCCCCCTTCCCTGCCCTTCAGCTCCCCCGGCTACACACGGCCCCTAGTTCCCCCCTCCCTGCCCCTGAGCTACCCCGGCTACGCACGGACCCCTAGCTCCCCCTCCTTGCCCCTGAGCTGCCCTGGCAACGCTCGGCCCCTAGCTCCCCCATCCCTGCCCCTGAGCTCCCGCGGCTAAACACGGCCCCTAGATCCCCCCTCCCTGCCCCTGAGCTCCCGCGGCTACACAGGGCCCCTAGATCCCCCCTCCCTGCCCCTGAGCTCCCCCTGCCACACAGGGGCCCTAGCTCCCCCCTCCCTACCCCTGAGCTCCCCCGGCTACACACGGCCCCTAGCTCCCCCTTCCCTGCCCTTGAGCTCCCCCAGCTACACACGGCCCCTAGTTCCCCCTCCCTGCCCATGAGCTCCCCGGCTACGCACGGCCTACTTCCCCCCTCCCTGCCCCTGAGCTCCCCCGGCCACCGAAGGCCCCTAGCTCCCCCCCTACTTGGACCCC
>CM064351.1:13093199-13163560 GCA_032595735.1 Pelochelys cantorii | reverse complement strand
TCCTGACACCCTCCCTTTCCACATTAGAGAAACAGCCCCATTGCCAGCACTCCCCATTTTACTGACACAACCAACCCTCACCTCGCTTTGCATTAGGCTCAGAGGAAGCGTCCTCCAGCATTTGATGGTCGTTGTTTTTAGGGTTTAGGAGTTGTTGAACAAATGGAGAAACAGACACACAGAGAGATGGAATCACAGACAGACAGAAACACAATCCTGAGAGTGTGAATTAGTGCATCTGTCCGTGAGTCTGTCCATCCGCCCACCATTTGTTCAAGAACTCCTCTTGAAAGGTAAGATCTAGGATCCCGCAGCTGTAGTATTCAGTTTCCTCTCAGCCTAACCTAATGCAAGGGCAGGGCTGGGTTGTGCCAGGACAATGGGATGTGCCTGGAATCAGACTGGTTTCCATGACACAGGAAGGGAGGGGTCTGAGAGCAGGCACAGTGACCACAGAGAGGAAGCAAGTGCCATCTAGAACCAGCCTGGATGAGCTCTGTGGCCTTTCCAGGTCCATGGAGATGGATGAACACCCAGCCTACACCAATTCAGTCCTTACTCGATTCATTCCAGTGGAGGCTGTTCCATTTGTGATTGATCCAGGCCCACTTGGCCACCTGTAGATGGCTTCAAGATCAATGCAAATCCCTGTGCATCCATTCTCGACACATCTAGAGCCCCTCACTTCTATTCGAGACCCATCTCCCCACCCTCCCAGGTCTAGAACCACCCACCACATGGATGCTGCTAGTCGCTCCAGTAGGGGTTGCTGGCCTGACCCAGAGGCAGCAGGGGGATTGGTTGGGACCTCCCACAATGCAGACATGGCTGGACCAGGGATGCTCCTGGCTCTGTTTAGAGATTACACCTCCCCCAGGAACTTGCCAGGAACCAACTCAAAAGGGGATGGGGCTGAGCCCCACTGAGGGTTGATAAACTGAATGGGGCAGCAGAAGTGTCTGTTGCTGGACATATGGGTGCGGGCAGAGATGCTTTGGGTGTCACGTACACAGGTCTGAGGTGGGAGGCTGGTATCAGGGAGATCAGAGCCACCCGTCTCTATCTCACACTCAGTGCACAAAGTGCAATTTCTCACCCAGTGCTGATACTGATCCGTGCTGTGCACAGCCCATGTAAACAGGATGGGGAAGGGCAGAAACAGGGGCTTAGAGCAGGGCCAGCAGCACAGAGATGCCCTTGGGCAGGGGTGGGCAAACATTTTGGCCTGAGGGTCGCATCTGGGTCCTGACCCTGTATGGCGGCATGAATGGGGATGTTACCGAGGTGGGGAAGGGGTTGTCTATGGGGCATTGTTTGGGCGGATGCTTGAAGGGGGTGGTGACTTAGGTGGGGAAGGATGATCCATGGGGTGTGGCAGGGGGGCTCCATGGGGTGATCCCGGCCCTCTCTACTCCCTGCCCCCTGAGCCTACCACCCAGAACACTGGGCTGGTGGTGCATCCGGAGCTGTGGCTGCACTTCCCAGAGCTTCAGGGCTGGGGGCATGGCGAACGCACTGCCCCAGTGCTGGGGGAGCTGAAGCTGTGGGGAAGATGGTCATGTGGGGGGAAGGGCTGGGAGCCACCCCCAGGTGGGAGGTCAGGGGCGGTACAGAAGGGTCCGATACGGCCCGTTGCCAGTACTTTGCTCCCTCAGCCCTAGAGGGAAAACACTCCACGCCTACCCATGCCAGTAAGTAAGTGAGGTGGGGAAGATGTTATCCACATTCCAGGGGCAGATGGACAGGCAGGGTCCCCATCGGCCATGGCGCCAGGCCACACTGCTCGAGGACCAGAGCAGATGAAACCTCACAGCTAGGTGAGCGTGGCTGTGACCTGAGAATTGCCTTGGCTCATCTCCAGTGGGCGTTCCTGGGTAGGAGTGTACGTGGGGCCCTGTGGTTGGCTGGCCCTGCCCCCTGCTCTGCCCCTGCCTGGTCCATATCAGCCTCAGGCCGGAGGGAGCGGCTCTGTGCCCGGCCCGGGATGGCTCTGACGATGCAGCTCTTGGTGGTGGGGCTGCTCCCCTGGGCCTTCCTCCTGCCCCCTGGGAGCTGGGCTGGTGAGTGGGGGAAGGGTGCTGGGTGTGTGCGGAGAGGGGCTCACATAGGGTAGGGGGCTGTGGGGTGAGTGAGGGTCTTCCCCTGACCTGCCTGGGGCTGAGGGGCTATTGGGACCCCTGCAGCCTCCCCTGAGTACCTCTGGGGCTCTCGGCCTATGGGAGTGGGTGGATCAGTCCCCAGTGGGCTTCTGTGGGACCCCACTCCCAAGCCATGGTCCCTACTTGGAGATGCAATGAGCCAGCCCCTCACTTGTGTGCAGGCCCAGGGCTGATTGTGGCACAGGGAGAGCTGGGGTGTCTGAGGGGTTTTGCCCGTGAGGCTTCCAGCTGGCCAGATTAGCAGCTGAAGCGCTCGGTGTGACTGGTGTGTGGCCTGTTTGAGAAAGTCTGAGGCTGTAAGGAGCCCCGAGTTTGAGCCATTCGCCCCGAGCAAACGTCCTCAGCTGTGCCCAGACCCGGCCTGGTCCATCACAGTGGCGTACTTGACAGGATACACAGATCTTGGTCAATTAAGCTTTGGATCAGGACCCCACTCTGTCTTAATTTTATTTCTCTGTGTTGAGAGTTTGGCTGGTTAAAGCGCTGCTGCAATAAGTCAGCAACTATATGGGAGTCTGGACCGAAAGGCTCTAGAAGATTTGTGCTTGGGAGAGAGGCATTGAATGTAGCAAGAAAGCCTCTAAGCCAGAGCTGAAATCTTTGTCAGCGGCCAGAGATGCTGCAGAAGAAATGGGCGTGCAGGATCCAATGAGGAGATTGCAACTTAAATATGTGAGAACGGGAGGAATTTCGTCTGCTAGCCAAGCAGAAAAGGCAGGAGCGAGAAGCAGTACATGCAGAGAAGATGGCCCAAGCCAAGGAGAGAGCTGCCAGACTTGAACTTCAGCTTAAGAAAATAGAAGATCTGAAGAGACTGGATCCTCCTGGGAGTTCACTATTTAACCGTGTGGGCACGGGCTGTGATAATGACATGGCAGATGTGTTTAACCAGGCTGATGTCTTAACCCAGCCCCAAAGCGTGGATGGATACAGCTCCCCTGTGTTACCTGTAGCTAACAGGGAGTTTTGTGAAGGGGGCGCATGTAACTCTGGGCAGTTGTCTGAGGCTAGTCAGTCCCACTGTGACCAAAGGGAGAGTGTCTCGAGATGTGTGCCTGAGGCAGATAGCTGTGTGTCTGTGCAGGGGGGCAGTGGGCCTGCGAGTGAGCAGTGTGGACAGCTCCTTCTTGCGCAAAAGCCCGTGCCACAAAATGGTGGCTCATTAGGTATGCAAATGAGGTGCGGCGATATTCATCCCTATGCCTCATTTGCATATCTTATTGCACACCAATAAGAGTTTTTTGAAGGGGGTGAGTGTGACTCTGGGCAGTTGTCTGGGACTAGTCAGTTCTTCTGTAACCGAGGGGAAAGTGTCTCTCAGGGTATGTCTACACTGCATTCCTCTTGCTCGAGAGGCACGCAAATGTAGACATCCAAAATTGCATATGAAATGGGGATTTAAATATCCCACGCTTCATTTGCATAATTGCGGACTGGTACTATTGCGAAGTAGCGCTATTGTGAGAGGAAAAACTGGGTGGCCAAAGGCAAAGTGACCTCGGGGCTACGCTAACCTGTCCGTGCCCCTGAGCAGAGCCGGACACCTCCAGGGCTGGGCATGGGTCTGCCCCCCCCCAGATCACACTTACCGCGGATTAATGGGGCAGGGTTGCCAGGGAAGGATGGGCTGGAGAGACCCAAATCCCCATGGACGGGGAGAGGAGCTGGCTGGGGTCGTGTGGGGCAGGGTCTCAGCAGAGCCCTACAGCCACTGGATTTGGTGGGTTCTCCAGTGAACTCAATGCGGTGGCAGGGGGATTTCTTTGATCTCCTCTGTCGCAAAGTTGGAGGGGCCAATCCTGCAGGAGGGGGTAGGGATGGGACTGTACTCCTTGGTGAACCTCTCCAGCCTGGTGTGGTCCCAAAGCAGGAGAGTTTGACCCCTCCCCGTCTCTCTGCCAGGGAGGATCATCGGGGGACAGGAGGCCCGGCCTCACTCCCGACCCTACATGGCCTATCTGCGGATAGCGGGAAAAGGAAGCTGCGGAGGGTTTCTCATTCGGGAGGATGTGGTGCTGACAGCGGCTCATTGCAACTGCAACCTGGGGTAAGACATCAGCCATCCCCTGCCCTCCAGTCCCCGTCCTGATGCTGGATCAGAACCAGCCCCCCAGAGACAGGAAAGGCCCTGTGCCCCATTCCCTGGCCCCCTGCGCCAGTCAGCTCCAGTTTTGGGCTTCTTGTCATGTGGGGACACAGGTCGCTGGGGGCACAGCCTTGTTGAGTCCAGAAGGTGTCAGCAACTGAACCCTGAGTCTGCTGCTCCAGGAACGTCCCCTTGGACCGAGCCTTCTGGCAGGACGTTTCCTTGGGAGGAGACACAGCAAGGGCCATAGGTCGATTCCTTCTGCCGTCCTGTTTACTCACCATGAACGCCCCATCCCCTCTTCTCTTGATGGCGCTCGGAGGTAAAATATGAGCGGCTGTTTCTTGGCTCCCCCTCCAAAGCCTCTGCCAGGCAGCACTCTGCCCAAAAAGCTCTTGGTGTGTGCTCACCATAGGGTCCCGCGACCCACGCTTCATTGGCTGGGCTGGTGTCTTCTTAGGAAGCTTCCCAGATGTTTCTTCTGCTTCATGTGGACACACAGAACTCCACCCACCAATGCCCCAGACCCGGCATTTACAAAGTCGGTGCCCAGGGAATCCCCTGGGGCCACCTGGCTCAGCGGCTACCAGAGCCCTGCCAAGTACCCACGACTCTCTCTGTATGAGAGAGCCTGTGACCGCCCAGCCCTCCTCGTGCAAACCCAAAGCTCTCCACGGACCAGATGGCTTCTGCTGTGGTCACAACACCACCTCCCCAAAAGGCATGAGCCACTCGGGAAACAGAGTGTCCTGGACACTGGGAGGGGCAGGAATTGGCAGAACCACAGTAGCTGAGTGTCATATGGACGCCAGGCCTGGGTGATGGGCAGGGACTTGGCAGATTCAGTTTCCTGGTTCAATAAAACAAGCGCCTAAGAACTCCAGGGCCCTGAACCTGAGAGATGGCCACAGACAGACCCACGAGGTTAGCGACCCACTTATTGGATCCAGACCATGCGCCCGTCTGCAGCACCTACACCCCCTTGTTATTCGCAGAAACATCACCGTGCTGCTGGGGGCCCACGATGTGGCAAAAAAGAGAGAACCAGGGAGGCAGGAGATCCTGGTACGTCGCCGAATCCCCCACCCGGGATATAATGATGAGATATTCGAAAATGACATCATGATCCTGAAGGTAAAAACTCCATCCCATTCCCTGCCCCCAAGTGACCTCACACTGCTGCACGCACCACCCCCATCCCATCCCCCCCCCCAGTGACCTCACACTGCTGCCGGTACCACCCCATCCCATCCCCCACCCCCACTGACCTCACATTGCTGCAGGTACCGCCCCTCCCATCGCTCAGCCCCCAGTGACCTCACACTGCTGCGGGTACCGCCCCCATCCCATCCCCCACCCCCACTGACCTCACATTGCTGCAGGTACCGCCCCATCCCATCCCCCACTCCCAGTGACCTCACACTGCTGCGGGTACCACCCCCATCCCATCCCCCACCCCCAGTGACCTCACACTGCTGCAGGTACCGCCCCATCCCATCCCCCACTCCCAGTGACCTCACACTGCTGTGGGTACCACCCCCATCCCATCCCCCACCCCCAGTGACCTCACACTGCTGCAGGTACCACCCCCATCCCATCCCCCACTCCCAGTGACCTCACACTGCTGCAGGTACCACCCCATCCCATCCCCCACCCCCAGTGACCTCACACTGCTGCAGGTACCGCCCCATCCCATCCCCCACCCCCAGTGACCTCACACTGCTGCAGGTACCGCCCCCATCCCATCCCCCACCCCCAGTGACCTCACACTGCTGCAGGTACCACCCCCATCCCATCCCCCACCCCCAGTGACCTCACACTGCTGCAGGTACCACCATCATCTGTTTGTTACCCCATGTGATCTCATGCTCCTTGTACTGTTTTCTTTTCATCTCTGTGTGTGTCCCTGTTTCTTGCGTGTCCTGTGTATTAGTGATGTGAAGTGTTTATCTTTTTGTGTCACTGCAGTTGGCAAAATCGTCACAGCTGGGTGAGTGGGTGAAGACCATCCCTCTGCCCGAGGATGAGTGTGAGGTTGAGCCAGAAGACGTATGCAGTGTGTCTGGATGGGGTCAAATCGACTTGGAAGAGTACACTAGCACCCTCCACGTGGTAAACCTGACAGTGATGGAGGACCGTGAATGCAAAGCCAGTTACCATGCTTTTTATAAACCAGATACAATGCTGTGTGTGGGTAACCCCTGGGAGAGGAAAACAACATTTAAGGTAAATGTTGTATGACTGTCAGAATTGCCCAGACTGGATGATATATTCAGGTGAAGCCATTGCATGGTGATGGTCGCAGTAGGTTTATTAGGGGAAATGACTCCTAGCAAAATTGACTGGGCCTTTGGCCCTACTGGCTTGGCCACTGAGTTCAATGCTCAGGTGGTTGTAGGGTCTATCCATCCAGTGGATGGTCTTATGGTGGACGAGACACACACTGGAAGCTACCCGGGCATTATGTGGTGGTATTTTTCCATAGAGAGGAATTTAAGAACTGGGAAAAATATGGTAGCTATTTACGTGTCAGAGGCCATGCTGTGACATTGTATGAAGCTCACAAGCTCTTTTTCAGGGGAAAGGTAATGCACTGCATTTATCGGGAATACAGTAGAAAAACAGTATATGCTTCAGAAAGACAAGCTCCCCCCCACACACACCCCCAAACACACACACATAGTCTTGTTGTTGCTTAAAGTTACCATTCTGTTGCTTCCATTAACTTATTGGCCAGGCAAGTTCAGTGGGAGGGGGAGGAGCGGGGCTTCTCTCAGTCCAGACCGACACTCTGATGTTGACAAGACAAGACCTGTTTGTTATAGGACTTTTCTTCCAGTCAGGTCTATACATTTTGGTTCGTCAGCTCTTAATCACCATTGTAACATCTGTTTATTTAAGACATTCTCCTTTGCCATCTGACATCAGAATACTGGTGCCTCCTTCCCAGGGTTATTTCAAGGCTGTCCTGTTTGCAAAGATTGCTTGCTCCTTAACACTCCCAGGCCGTCCATATGCCCTCCACCAGTCTGCTTTGTATTAGGCCTCAATTTATGGTACCTTGTTGCCTCTGAGCCTTCCAGTCTCCCCGCCCTCCCCCGCCCCACACACACACAATCTGGACTCTGAAACTGCCGGGCCTATAAATTATCTCTCCAAATACTCACATTCCAAACTCTTTCGTTCTTCCTCCTCAGGAACTACACAATCTTTTCACACGTGGGAAAAGGGATACAATTGTCCCTACAAAAGCTATCCATCTATTTCCCACAGGGGAACTTCCTGCGGGTACTTTTAATTCATTCGTTATATTTCCTTTAGAACAAAATCAATATTCTAATTACTCCGAAGAGCAACAGTGCGAACATGCTGAATCACAAGGGTCCTGTGGGTCTCTTTCTCTCTTGACAGCAGATACCGACACAAGTTAGCCTGATGCATCTTTATTAAGGGCCTAGAAGCCTGTTCTTCCCTGCTAACCGGAGAAGCGCGGCCAGCAGAGTTAGGGTTGTTTAACATTTATCCTCACACCACCCATTAAGCACATCACATAAAACATTATAAAACTCTGTGGGTACAATGTGTGCATGCATAAATAAATCCATCTGTATGGAGAGAGGTGGGTGAATGGACAGACGGGTGGATAGATGTGTCTGGGGATGCATGGATGGATGGACACGTATGTCTGGGATAGATGGATGGGTGGATGGCTATATCTGGGGATGGACAGATGGATGGACGGACGGACAGACCAACGGATGGATGGATGAATGGATGATGATGGTTGGATGGATGGATGGATGGATGGATGGACACGTATGTCTGGGGATGGATGCATGGGTGGATGGATGATGATGATGATGGACCAACAGATGGACAGACAGATGGACGGGTGGGTGGGTGGATGGATGGGACTGGGGATGGATGGATGGATGAAGGCATGTGTATTCGATTGGAGGCAAGGATTTTATAGTATATGTAGGGATGGTACATGTGCCAGCAACAGGATCAGAGGAACACTGCCTCACCACTTGGGGACCCTGAGCTTTGCAGGGGTTCATCAACCTCCCCTCCCTCCATCTCCATTCCCAGACTTGTGCTAGGTGTTAGAAAGCTAGTGTCAAATTCCTGGTAGAATGGCAGAGGAACAGATTGGGGAAGCCTGAATAGCTTATGCCAGGTCTACTCTCTGGACCACAAGACCATTCATTCAAATGTCGCGTGACCAGCCCATCTCCATGCCAGGATGGCAGGTATGCCTATCCTGAGGCCAGGTGTCCATTTTGGGGAAGAAATTGGATGTAAGATACCCATTTCCAGCTACCAGAATGGTGTAGCTGGAACTGATCAAATGTCTAGGGCAGCACCACTGTGGGAGGTCAATGGGACAAATTCTCCTGTTGACTTCCCTTATGTCTTGTGACTTCAAGACATACCAGGGTTGACAGGGGCACCCTCAGCATTTAAATGAGTAGGTCCTTACTAGAACAGCTAAGTTGTACCCCAGAAGATCAACTTGCAGAATGTCGATCTTCTTGGAAGTTGAGACCAGGCCTGAGTACGTCATGGTGATCTGGCACTTGTCCCCTGCACTTTTGCACTCAGATGGATGGTCTACAAATGTCTGGAAACCAGATACCTGTTCCCACTCCCTCCCTCTGATTTTTCAGGGAGACTCTGGAAGCCCACTGGTTTGCAAGAAGAAGGCTCAAGGCATCGTCTCCTATGGAAATGGCAAGGCATACCCTCCTCTGGTATTCACCAGAATTTCCAGCTTCTTGCCCTGGATAGCAGAGACTCTAGAGCACTTGCAGCCTTGAGGAAGAGTCCATCCCCACTTGTACCTTCTAGCTGTTCGTTCTTCCCTCCCCATCCTTACCCTTCTCTCCACCTACCCCTCTCTCTCCATAGACACGCCTCCGTCTACAGTGTTGACATCCATCCCTCCATCCCCAACCCACTGCCGTTATCCACCTACCTCCTGATAGTGCTACCCATTGCTCTGGTATCTCAGCTCAGTTGGTGCCTTCACCTCCACCATGTGTGCTTGTTAATTTCATTCCCTGCGGGCATCAAGACATTACTGGCATTGAGCTTGTGCGGATGTTGAATTCCTTCTGGTACCTTTTCAGCTGGCTGCCTCTGTCATACACAGCCAGGCTAGGCTGTTCAAAGGCACTGGCAGGAATGAGGTGTTGAAACACCAAGGACCAGTGTTTGAGGAGTAACATTAGTTCGAACCAAGGGGTTTGATTCGAACCAACGTGTCCCGGAGCGCACTTCCTGGTTCGAATCAGCAGGCGAACAGCGTAGCACGCCGGTGAGATTATGCTAATGAAGTGTGGGATATTTAAAGCCCTGCTTCATTAGCAATTTTGGTTGGCTACATCTGCATCCCTCGCTCAAGATAGGGAGCAAGTGTAGATGTACCCGAAGGGAGCAAAGCCCGGATTCAGCCAGGAGCTGAGCACACACTGATATCTTAATGCATATTTAACCCCTTTCAGTCCAATCAGACACTCGAGTGCTTAGTCAGACGTGCTCATGTACCCTGTGTGTGTGTGCATGTGTGTGTGCGAGAGAGAGAGAGATGGATGGAGTGTATGAAGATAGATAGATAGATAGATAGAGGGGGTGTATGGGGATAGATAGATAGATAGAAGGGGATAGAGGGGGTGTATGGGGATAGATAAATAGATAGATTGATAGATAGATAGATGGTGTGATGTAACGGGGACAGCGTTCACTCTTGTACCCATGGTGTTCACTGAGTTGTTGCATTTACTGTTTGTTTGTGGTGCTGTGTGTGATTCCTCCTGTCGTGTGCTGCTCTGTAGTGACTGTCTATGTGTGTGTGTGTGTGCGCGTGCAGTGCCCAGCAGGGGGTGGGTTCTCTGGGGGAGGACACCTGAGGGGAGGTGGGTGGAGGATTCAGGCAGGTGATGCTTTGCCTGGGAATCTGAACAAGGCAGGAGGCGGGGCCACTTGGGGGCTGGGAGCTGTGGTTGGGAGTGGGAGTTAGCTTTGGCCAACTTGGGGGAGCAAGATGGCAGAGCCCCCCCTCTCTCCCCTATTGGCCACTCTCTCGGTATTGCAGCTTCCCCTAGTGACTACTCTCAGCATCGCGGCCTCCTCTCTGTGCCCCTCTGTCACGGCTCAATCCCTCCACCTGACCTTCTGCGTGCAGGGGGTGCGGGCCGCTAGCCGAATACACTCTGCAAAACCAGTCTCAGAGACTCCCAGAGACAAGCTGACTCCATCTCAGTCTGCCTGAGACCTCAGAAAAGAAAGAGAGATGAAAAACTATACAGTGGAACGGTCTCAGGCCGAGGGCGGCCTCGCTGCCTCCCTACAACTCGCCTCAGAGCCCGGTCGCCGGGTCAGGGTGGGGCGGGCAAAGAAACAGTCGCAGTTGATAAGTCCAGGTCTTGGTTCAGGGCAGGGCGACCACACAAACAGGTAACTGATCCCAAAAGGTCCAAGGACACAGGCCTGCCTCCCAGCTGAGCAGAGGTTGGGTCTCCTTGCTGGTGTTTTCTCCCTTCTCAGGGGAACCTACCGCCCCAGGGAAAGGGGCGGGTCACAGACTCACCCACTCCACTGTGTCCCAGCCCAGGGCCCTCACAGTGGCCGTACAGGCTGCCGCTGAGTTGGCGGGGATCCTGACTGCAACACACAGGTCTGGTTAGTGGGTTAGCAGGGATCCGGACTGCAACACGCAGCCCAGCTGACCTCCATGTCCTTGGCCGGCATGGAGCCCGCTCCCCTTGGGCTACTTTCTAGCCCCCCCGGGGGGGGGACTAGGGTAGGCCCCCCCCCCAGCCTCAGCAGAGGTGTCCACAGCCTCCTGTGGCCACTGGGCTCTAGCAGGGGTAATGGCAGCTGGGCGCCATCCTCGGGGCTCAGCAGTGGTCCTGGCGGCCCAACCCAGTCGTCCCACGGAGGACGGTGGGGTGAGATTTTCCAACCAAGCTGGGAGCTCCCTCTCTTATAATTCCGGTCCCGCCCTTCTGCTTCTTATGGGTGGGGCCAGGGTGCTCTGGCGCCGCCCACTAAGGAGTCTTGAGGGGAACTTCCCCTTCTGGGTCATCAGGAGGCCACGCTGCCTCACTACAGCTGCCACCACCCAAATGTACTTCAAAGATATAAAATCAACCCTTTTCCAGGGAAAAGAACACTTGGGAATCCCCTCCCTAAGGCAAAGGTCCCCCCTGCCCCATCCTCTGTTTTGCTTGGAGTTGGGAAAACAAACAGAGGGAATCCGCAGAGAACAAGGGACCCTGCCCGGGTAACTAGGTACATAAACTTCGGGACACAACGATCAGCCAATCAAACAAAGAGAAAACTCTTTTATTATCAAAACACAACTACTGTTGTAAGCATAGTGAATTAATTATTTGGCAAATAGCCATGGAGTGACATAGACTCAGGGAGAATCCCTGGGCTGTAATCCTTACTTACAAAAGAGAAAAACAATTAGATAGCTCAGACATGACTTATGAATCCCCACACAAGGAAAACAATAAACCCTGATGGATTATCTAAACTTTTCCTTCCTTACACATTTCAAGAAGTCCGTTCTTGGAAAGAGAAAGTGCCTCCCATCTCCCTCAGTCTCTGGGAGAAACTGCTCTGATCTCAAGCAAAGAAGAGAGAGAGAGAGAAACCCCTCTTCCCCGGTTTGAAATTCCTACCTGCATTTTTATTGGCTGACTGACTGAACCCCCTGGCCGACATCTTTGCAAGGTACCTGAGCTAACCCCTTAGTCACCAGGTGCTGATCAGCACTCCTCCTATTCCTGACACCCTCCCTTTCACATCTCTCCCTTCACTGCCACCTCCCTTTCCATGTTAGGGAAACAGCCCCATTCCCAGCACTTCCTGTTTTACTGGCACAACCCAGCCCTGACTTTGCTCTGTGTTAGGCTCAGAGGAAGCTGCCTCCAGCATTTGATGGCCGTCGCTCTTACAGCTTAGGAGTTGTTGAAGAAATGGACAAACAGAGAGAGAATCACAGACAGACAGGCACACAGTCCTGAGAGCATGAAAGTCCATTCACCCGTCATTTATTCAAGAACTCCTCTTGAAAGTTCAGAGCTAGGATCCCCCAGCTGTGGCATTCAGCTTCCTCTCAGCCTAACCTAATGCAAGGGCAGGGTTTGGTTGTGCCAGGACAATGGGATGTGCCTGGAATCAGACTGGTTTCCATTACACAGGAAGGGAGGGGTCTGAGAGCAGGGACAGTGACCACAGAGTGGAAGTGAGCACCATCTAGAATCAACCTGGATGAGCTCTATGGCCTTTCCAGGTCCATGGAGATGGATGAACACGCATCCAGCTCCTCTTCAGTCCTTACTCGATTCAGTCCAGTGGAGGCTGTTCCGTCCAGGCCCATCTGGCCACCTGTAGATGGCTTCAAGATCAATGCAAATCCCTCTTTGTCCATTTTAGACACATCTAGAGCCCCTGTGAGGAAGTGGGGAGTTTTGGGGGATCAAAGGGGGGGTGTTGCATACAGGGGAACACTCAGTGCCCAGAAGTTACTGGTTTAATGGGACAAAGGGGGGGAGTTTGTTGTGTCAGAGAACAGCCCAGAGTCGGGACGCTGGTGACCCTGACCCTGATCAGAGGACATGACTGGTTCTGGCCAGATGACAGACGAGAGGCTGAAGAGGGGGGACCCCAGCAACCAACCCAGCTGACCCCAGTGAGGGGAGAACATTGGACGGAGGAGGGAGGTAGAGAAGAGGGGCCAAGCAACCTTCTTACCTGGGGAGAAGACAATGGACGGGGGAGAGGCTGTTGCTGGGAGTATTGGAGGCTCTGCTGGGAGACTGGGGCTGTTTTCTGAGGAACTGAGGGAAAAGCAGGCAAGGTGCAGCTGGCTGCAGGAGAGACTGACGTGAGGGCTGAGAGCCCACGCCGACAGATCCTTCACTGTGTTCAAAGCTCAATAGACCCTCCTGTTTTGTGCTGGCTGATAGTCGCTCTGGTCTAGAGAACAGGGGGGCGCTATTCCCTCTGGGAGTGGAGGCCCCGGAGGTCCAGAGAGAGGGGACCTCCTGAGGGGTCTCACGGTGGAGGCAGGTGGCTGGAGTCCCTGAGAGGCACCTTCCCGGAGGCGGAGGGGTGGACCCCCCACGTGAGAGTGGGCACCCCAAGAGTGGGTTGCTGCACTGGAGTGCACCCCTGAGAAAGGGCTGTCTCACTGCCAGTGGAGGGGAGTGGGCTCCCCGAGAAGGGGCTGACACACTGGAGAGGGGGGTTCCTCCACCCAGGAGCCAAGGGGCCAAGTGTGGGCAGGACCTGTGAGCTGGGACAGCCCCTCACTTATATTTGAGACCCATCTCCCCACCCCCCCAGGCCTAGAACCACCTGCCACTTGGACGCTGCCAGTTGCTCTGGTAGGGGGTCACTGAACTTACCCAGAGGCAGCAGGGGGATTGGCTGGGACCTTCCACTCAGACATGGCTGGTCCGTGGATGCTCCTGGCTCTGAGGAGAGATGATACCTCCTCCAGGAACTTACCAGGGACCACCTCAAGAGGGGATGGAGCTGAGCCCCACTGAGGGCTGATAAACTGAATGGGGCAGCAGAAGTGTCTGTCGCTGGACATCTGTGGAGGGGGGGCAGAGATGCTTTGGGTGTCACGTACACAAGGTCTGAGGTGGGAGGCTGGAATCAGGGAGATCAGAGACACCCGTCTCTATCTCTCACAGTGGACAGGGTGTGGTTTCTCACCCAGCGCCGATACTGATCAATGCATAGCTCATGTAAACAGGATGAGGAAGGGCAGAAACAGGGGCCTGGAGCAGGACCAGCAGCACAGAGATGCCTTCAGGTAGGAGTGAGCAAAAGTTTTATCCAGAGGGTCGCATCTAGGACCTGACCCTGTATGGTGACATGAATGGAGATGTTACCAAGGTGGGGAGGGGTTGTCTATGGGGCAGTTGTATCAAAAAAAGGCCACTTAAAAAAAACAAAACCCTGTAGTCTAGACACACCCAAAGGGTTTTAAGGGGTTGGTGGTGCCATAAAGGCAGTGAGCTAACACTTAGAAACTGGTTTCATCCTGGGTGTGAAGGTTGCCTTTAGAAAACCTTGCTTAATAATGTTGCTTTCTCAGGAAATACCCTCAGACTCCATACTCTCAACTAAGGAAGTTTTTTTTAGTGTGAACTTCACAGTCTCCCAAAATTAGTGTATGCAAATAACATGTTTAATAACCCATGGCTGGAGACTGGTTGAAGGTATGAGAGAGGGTCTAAAAGGAAAGTGGAGGTGCAACGCTAGCAGCTATTTCTTTGACCAGTGTTCCAGTTTTCTCTGTCTTGTGCTAAAACCCTGCCAGCATGATATAGCATGAAGTGAATTAACTCTAGAAAAAAATGAAACAGAGGTGTTTGGGTATTCCCATGTCTGCTCTGATGTTGAACGGGAGGGGAGTGGGTCTGATTCCAACCATTCGGTTTGCTGTTTTGACTGACACTGCACACGGAGTGGGTGTTTTCAGAGAACTATCCACAATTACTCCCAGATCTTTGCGTCAACACACCTTGCCAGTTCCAGGTCCACCTAAGAGTTGGACATTGCTGGTACCTCCAGTAGGAGTCACTGACCTGATCCGGAGGCAGCATGGGGATTGGTTGAGACCTTCCACGCAGACATGGTGGGACCAGGGAGACTCCTGGCTCTGTGTGATGTATTCCCTGTCGGGAGATGACACCTGTTACCCAGGGAATGAAGTAACGTTAATTTAGAAGATAATTAGACTCGCTCTGCCTCGGTGTTAATGATCCCTGAACCAGAAGCGAGGTATGCCTGGTAATCCATATCTCTATCACTGACGCTTAAATGGCCCAATAATCAGGCTCACACAAGGCTTAGGGCCAAACCATGTATTAAATTTAAACAGCAAAAACAGGAACAAGAACACGACCCACCCTATCCCTAGATATAAAGAAGATAGAAAAGACCCATACACAAAAGGTAATACTTTACAAAATGTCAAACAATCGGCACTCGCGCTCAGCAACTTCTAAGCTAATTTAAAGCCTCGAAGGAGGACCAGCGAGGAGATCCCTTGGTGTAGTGATCCCAGCCTGTGGGCCTAGGGCTGCCAGAAGATCCTCTACCACACGGATAATGGCTCTCCCAGGCTGCGGTGATGATTAGCTCTTCAGGAAAACCATCCGGTCCGGAAGGAATATGGAGAGATGATAAAGTCCAAGTCCAATTGTAATAACTCCAGCCACAGGTAGGTGGCACCTGAGTCAAAACAAGGCTTCATCACAAAACCATTAATCCATACGTGGATAGACACGAACACTCAGGCTACGTCTACACTGCACATTGTTGCGCAATCAGTCCGCGATTATGCAAATGAAGCATGGGATATTTAAATCCCCATTTCATATGCAATTTTGGATGTCTACATTTGCATTCCTCTCGAGCGAGAAGAATGCAGTGTAGACATACCCTGAGAGACACTTTCCCCTTGGTTACAGAAGAACTGACTAGTCCCAGACAACTGCCCAGAGTCACACTCACCCCCTTCAAAAAACTCTTATTGTTGCGCAATAAGATATGCAAATGAGACATGGGGATGAATATCACAGTGCCTCATTTGCATACCGAATGAGCCGCCATTTTTACGACACGGGCTTTTGCGCAAGAAGGAGCTGTCTACACTGCTCCTTGTGCAAAAAAACCCTTCTTACACAGAGCCGTTCTACCTAAAAATAAGCGGCAGAACGGTTCTGCGCAAGAGGGTTTGTTTTTTTTTCCGGTCGAGGATCTTCTGGCTGCCCGAGGGCAACAGTGCAGTGTAGACAGCTCCTTCTTGCGCAAAAGCCCGTGCCGCAAACATGGCGGCTCATTCAGTATGCAAATGAGACGTGGCAATATTCATCCTTGCACCTCATTTGCATATCCTACTGCGCGACAATGAGCAGTGTAGATGTAGCCAAAGGGTATAAAACCCAAGGAGCCTCAAGAACCAGACGAACCCGAACGCTCCTCGGCCCAGACCTTTTATTGGCCTGGAGGCGGGAAAAGGGATTGGCGTGCTGAGTGCAACGCGTAGGGCCGTGTGCAGATAATTACAGGGATGAGTGCAGCTTTGGTGAGGGGTGCAGCACAGTGGGGACGTGTGCACATGATTTTGAGAGGAGTGCACAGGCAGAGGGCCGTGTGCAATGCAGATGTTTTGGCGGGAAGCTACTCTTGTGGCAAAAACATCCTTCTTCAAAATGGAAGCCTCACAGACTCCATTTTGTATACCCTACACATTATACATATTGCCTCTACACAGGGTAACACACCTCTGCCAGTGGCCAGGGACCAAATCAACAGGGGATGGGGCTGAGCCCCATTGAGGGCGGGCAAACTGAATGGGGCAGCAGAAGTGTCCGTCACTGGACATCTCGGGGGGTGAGAGGGCGAGATGCTTTGGGTGTCACGAAAACAAGGTCTGAGGTGGCAGGTGGTATCAGGCAGATCAGAGCCACCCGTCTCTATCTCACACTGAGGGGCCGGGGTGTGATTTCTCACCCCGCGCCGATACTGATCCGTGCTGTGCACAGCCCATGTAAACAGGAGGGAGAAGGGCAGAAATAGGTCCTTGGAGCAGGGACAGCAGTACAGAGTCGCCCTAGGGCAGGGACAGGCAAATCCTTTGGCCTGAGGGTCGCATCTGGGACCTGACACCGGATGGCGGCATGAATGGGGATGTTACTGCCGTGGGGGAGGGGGTGTCTATGGGGCGCAGTTGGGGGAGGGTCTCTAAGAGGGAGCTTACTTAGGTGGGGGTAGGAGGGTTCATGGGGCGTGGTGGTTTGATTCTGGCCCTCCCTGCTCTGTGCTACCCAGCGCCCCAGGCTGGCTATGTTACAGCCACACTGTTCGTCCGGACCTGCTGCTGCCCAGAGCATCAAGGCTGGGGGGCAGAGAAGTGCACTGCCCCGGTGCTGGGGGAGCTGAAGCTGTGGGGGAAGGGGCCATATGGGAAGGGGCTGGGAGCCATCCCCAGGTGGGAGGTCAGGGCAGGACAGACGGGTCCGATATAGCCTGTGGGGAGAACTTTGCTCCCTCTGCCCTAGAGGGAAAAGGCCCCATGTCTCCCACTGCCAGCAAGTGGGTCTGGCCTCTGGAGTGAGCAGAGGGGCAGGAATTGTCTCTCCTGCCCCCCTGAAATCCCGGGCTGGGGGATCTTGCTGCAGAGCGGCCCTGGAGCGTTTCTGACCCTGGTGGTTGGGGTGGGGCTGTGCTAGCCACATCCTCAGGCAGACGGACGGGCAGGGGCCCCGTTGGCCATGGCGCCAGGCCAGGGACCGGAGCAGAGAGGAAACCTCCCGCTAGGTGGGCGCAGCCGTGACCTGAGAATTGCCCAATGGGCACATTGGCCTATGGTCCATCTCCAGTGGGTGTTCCCGGGCAGGAGTGTACGTGGGGCCCTTTGATTGGCTGGACCTGCCCCCGCTCTGCCCTGCCTGGTCCATATAAGCCTCAGGCTGGAGGGAGCGGCTCCGTGCCTGGCCCGGGATGGCTCTGACGATGCAGCGCTTGGCGGTGGGGCTGCTCCCCTGGGCCTTCCTCCTGCCCCCTGGGGGCTGGGCTGGTGAGTGGGGGAAGGGCACTGGGTGTGCGGAGAGGGGCCCATGCAGGGTAGGGGGCTGTGGGTTGAGTGAGGGTCTTCCCCTGATCCTCCTGGGCCCAAGGGGCTATTGGGACCCCTGCAGCCTCCCCTGAGTACCTCTGGGGCTCTCGGCCTATGAGAGTGGGGGGATCAGCCCCCAGCGGGCTTCTGTGGGACCCCACTGCCAAACTGTGGGTCCTCCTTGGAGCCGGCTGGGCTGCTGGGGAGATACAAGGAACAGATGGTGGAGAGGGGAGCTAAGGTGACGGGCTCGGAGCTAAGAAAAATTGGATCCTTTTCCAGCTCAGCCCAGGATCTCTGGGGGAAACTTCAACATGTCCATGGGGCTCTTATTTCTATGGGTTGCTCATGGGAACCAGGCACCCAAACCTCTTAGGAACACGCTCCGATTATTAAGTACAAAAATTATTCTGCCTGTGTGTGTTTGGACTGGACACTGCTCAGGGAAGGGGTTGTGAGTCCGTGCAGTGACTAGCATAGTAAGAGGTCCCTGACCTCGGTTTAGGTCCCACAATAAAGCCAATTGCTGCGATTCCTTAAAGGGGAGATTTTCCAACACTCCCACCCGCCCTCCTGGCGCCTTCTCCCAAGCAGATCCCAGAAGATCTGTTGTTTTCCTGAGGGACATTCTCACTGTGCACTTTCAACCCCCAAACTAACCTGCATTTCAGCCACCAAAGCCTGAAATATGTCCCTTAGAAATTTCCCACCCGTCGAGGGAAAGAACCAGGTTGCATAAGAAAAATCAGCCAAGCTGGGGGCAGAAAAGGGTCCCTGGGGTAGGATTCATTCAGACAAAGCCAGTATCCCTGGCACCGGTATTTCAGTGAGTCGGGCGAGGAGCAGCCCAGCCTGGTCCCTGTGGATGGGTGGAGAAGCAGCCCCAGAAGCCCCGTCCGTGCCCTGCTGGGGACGGGCTGGACTAGCCTGGGGTGACGATGGCCCACAGAGCTGTGAACACAAGGCAGGGGGATTAGCACCCCACGCTTAGGGAGATTGGTACAGATTCTGCCCCCAGCCAGGTCGGAGCTGCAGATTCTTCCTCCAGCCCCATGGGGGGCCACTGTGTGGGGCAGAGCAGAACAGGGAGCAGAGATCCTAGGGGAGCATCACAGGGGATCTTTGCATGAACCTGGTCTGCCCCCAGGGGAGATCATCGGGGGCTGGGAAGCCTTGCCCCACTCCAGGCCCTACATGGCCTTTCTGAAAATATGACGTGGAGAGAAGATTTCTCGCTGCGGCAGGTTCCTGGTGGCAGAGAACTTTGTGCTGACGGCCGCTCACTGCCAGGGAGAGCAAGGGTCTCTGGGCTGGGACCTGGGGGTAGGTGGGGTCAGTGGGGGAGGGGGAGCTGGGTGCCAGTGTGGGGGGCAGGGAAGGGGCAGGGGGTGGCCAGGCTGGGGGAGCAGAGCGCAGAGGTCTGATCGGCTCAGGGGGCGTTGGTGAGTCCCTGGGGGTCTCTGAAACCCACGGCCCAGCCCCAGCGCTGGGTAAATCAATGGGGGCTCTGGGCAGTAAGCTCAGCGTGTGGCAGGGAGGGGCCACAACCCCAGGGCAGCTCTGCAGGGCGCTGGGATGGAGGGCTGGGCATGGACCCCTGCCTGGATCTACCTGGAAGGGGAGAGCTGACTGGGATGGAGCGGACGCTCAAGCCCAAAGGGGAGGGAAGGAATTTGAGAACCGGCCTGAGAGCCCTGGGCTGCCCCGTCCCTGCAAGGTCAGAATTTATGAGCAAGACAAACGCCCCTAACGCCCCACGTGGGTGACTCTCGGCTTTTACAGTAACATCACTGTCACCCTGGGAGCCCACAACATCAGACATCGGGAACCGAGCCAGCAAGTGATCCGAGTGCGCCGGCAGATCCCCCACCCGCAGTACAATGGGGAGACTTTAAACAACGACATCTTGCTTCTGGAGGTACTGCCCCCTCCCATCCCCTGCCCCCAGTGACCTCACACTGCTGCAGGAACTGCCCCCATCCCATCCCCTACCCCCAGTGACGTCACACTGCTGCAGGAACTGCCCCCATCTCATCCCCTACCCCCAGTGACCTCACACTGCTGCAGGAACTGCCCCATCCCATCCCCTACCCCCAGTGACCTCACACTGCTGCAGGAACTGCCCCCATCCCATCCCCTACCCCCAGTGACCTCACACTGCTGCAGGAACTGCCCCCATCCCATCCCCTACCCCCAGTGACGTCACACTGCTGCAGGTACCGCCCCATCCCATCCTCTACCCCCAGTGACCTCACACTGCTGCAGGAATGGCCCCCATCCCATCCCCCCACCCCTAGTGACTCACACTGCTGTACATACTCCCCCCACCATCACATGGTTAGAGGATTTGTAGTTTCAGTGCTGACTGTGGGCATCAGACTGAGTTTCATTGTTCCTGTCCCTCAGCTGGAAGCAGATGCAGTGCTGAACGGCTGTGTGGGTACCATCAATCTGCCCTGTGCTAATGAGGAAGTGAAGCCAGGGACACTGTGCACCGTCGCCGGCTGGGGCAAGGTTTTGCCAGATATGTCTTTGTCAGATATGCTCCGGGAAGTGGACATGGTGGTGATGCCGGACGCCACGTGTCCGAGGGACCCCGACTGGCTGTATCATCACTACGACCTCTCCACCATGATGTGTGTGGGGGACCCAGCCCAGTTTTACAATGTTGGAAAGGTACCTCCCCTCAACCCTTCCCCCGGATAAGTGGCTGTGATTGACAAGGCTGTTGGAGTTCCTGTTAGTAGCTATGAGGCCCTGCTGTGCCAGGTGCTGTACACATCAACAGGCAAATGTCTGGTTTTGTCTTGGGGGGAGGCAGAAACCAGCAGGACAGGGCATTAGGAGGGGAGCCTGAGTTCTGTTGAGGCATGGATGGGCTGAAGCAGAGACCAGGGGTGTTGTCGGGGGTGTCACTGCCCCGGGCAAAGCAGGAAATGAGCCGTTTTCCTTCTGTGGCTCGTTCCATTTTGCAGGGTGACTCCGGGGACCCCCTGCTGTGTGGAGGAACAGCCCAGGGCATCGTCTCCTGGGGGCCTACTAAAGCTCCCACGGTTTACACGAAAATCCCCATGTTTGTCCCCTGGATACGAGAGATGATGAGAAACCTGCAGGCCAGATCCCAGCTGTGAATCCCAGCCCAGGCCGGAGCTGCGCCACTTCTTGTGCTTTGGAGGGGTCCGGATGGAGGGCGGCTTTGCAGGTGGGGTGACAATGCCTCTCAGATGGAACCCCCTCAATCATCGCTCCGCTCAAGCAGCCCTAACCCAGGGGTGAGCAAAAGCGCCTCCGTGGGTTGAACTGGCCCCCGAAGGCCCTGCTGCTCCCCACCCCCAAGCCAGTCAGGTGATCGACTCTAAGCATTGCAGGCTGGGGGGCAGGGAGCAAGAGATTTTGTGCTCCCCCCACACCCAGGCCAGTCAGGGCTTGGGGGGGGAGCACACAATGTCTCCTCCCATTCTCACAGGGGTGCAGGATGGGGGCAGGGTAGAAGGAGACCTTGCCTGCTCCCCACCTCCCCTCCAAAGCACTGATTGACTTGGGGGAGGCAGTGGGGGGAGCACACAAAGTCATCTTCCACCGCCAGAGGCATGGACACCTAGAACAACTTGTGGTTCTCTCTGGTGAGGGCGGGGGGCAAAGACCCTCCCACCCCCAGACCTATCAGGGTCTGTGAGCAGGGAATCACAGACATGTCCTGGCTCTGCCCCTTCCCCTTGAGGCCCCACCTCTTCCGGTCAAAAAATTATTGCCCACCCCTGCCCTGACCCAGGAGTGTCCAGGCAGAGAAACTAGGGGTGTTAGGAGCTGGGTTGCAGCCCAGCTCTTGTTGGGAAATCCCAACCCTTTGGTTGCCTCATTGCTAGGGAAACTGCTGGATCATGTCCCGGGGGTATTGGACATGAACCCAGCAGACTCGGTGGTGTGGGGCTGTCTCCCATGTCAGCCGACTAAGTGACGTTTATGGCAGATCCTCGCCATGACTGCCCTGCTGGGCCACTTTAATCCCACCTCCTGCCCTGGGGTCACTGGGCCGTTCTCACGGTTAGTTCCTGTGGGGGCAGCACCCGATCCACACACCCCTGTGCCCAGCGCCAGCCAGGCAAGCTGGCAGGGACCTGAGCGACGGCCACACTGAGCAATTGCAGATCGATCCCCAGGGCTGATCCTTCATAGAATCAGAATCAGAATCAGAGAGCTGGAAGAGACCTCATGAGGTCATCAAGTCCAGCCTCCTGCCCAGAGCAGGACCAACCCCAACTAAATCATCCCAGCCAGGGCTTCGTCAAGCTGAGACTAAAAACCTCTAGGGATGGAGATTCCACCCCCTCCCTAGGGAACCCATCCCAGTGCTTCCCCACCCGCCTAGGGAAATAGTTCGTCCTAATCTCCAACCTAGACCTCCCGCACTGCAACATGAGACCATTGCTCCTCGTTCTGCCACCTGCCCCCACAGAGAACAGCCTCTCTCCATCCTCTTTGGAACCCCCCTGCAGGGAATTGAAGGCGGCTATCAAATCCCCCCTCACTCTTCTCTTCCTTCCTCCCTCCCCTGCCCTGCCCTTCCCAGTTGAGTGCATTTTGCTCCCTGCTTTGTGGGCAACCTGGAATAAAAAATGAAGTTGCACAAAAGTGACATTGGGGATGAGCGATCAACCTAAACCAGGAAATCCAGACAAGCTGCTACATCTGCCAGGACTCTAGTGGGGGGTGGGGATTTCATCCCTATAGGGGAAGGCTGGATTCATGGTTTGTCAAGGCTGTTCCCTACTCTGACACACTGAGTGCAGAAGCTGGAATACTCCAAGAGACCTTACAAATCCTTTGCCTCTATAAGGATTCTGCTTAAAAACTCCCCGAGGTCACAAATCCTGTGACCTTGGGAGGCAGCTGCCACCAGCAAGTAAAAAAAAACAACCACCCTTTCTTCCTGAACCACAGAGGAGAGTACCTGGAAGAGGGGTACATCATTCTCTTTTTCCTCAAGAGAGCTGGGAATACAAAGAGAATACAAACGGCAATCTCTGTTAGCTGACCTCTCTGCCTTAGGCAGGCACACACAGACCTCCTGTGACCCACTAGGACACAAAAACCCAATCATTGCCTTAAAAAGGGTGATTTTATGAACAAAACAAAACGATACACTTGGTAAAGTGTACATGGCTGCTGGGTGTTACAGAGCAATTGAGAAAGAACAGATTAAAGCACAGAAGGAAATAGTATCTCTGTGTGCAGCTTAGATACAGGAAATGGGGAAGGGAGCACATGGATTTCACACTGAGAAGTTTATCCAAACAACAAGACAAAGAAAATAGCCGGATCGTGTCTAACTAGACATTCCCCGTCTACTTAGAGATCTGTGCTTCAAGGTCCACTCCTTTTCCATGCCCAGTGTTCCTTGTAGGCCTGCTAATCCTGCCTTGTTCAATTCATCTTGTTCCTTCAGCTCCTGGCTTAAAACTCACACAAAGCAAAGAGCAGGTGTATCTTCCGATTTAAATTTATATCTGCCATTGGCTATCCTGACTCCCTGCCAACACCCCCTACCGACCTGAGTTTAACCCTTTCATCACCAAGTGTTGGCCAACCCTCCTCCTATCCATCACAAGGGGTCATCTGAAATTGCTTCCAAACCATGTCTTTGGATGGAGAGCCATGGAGAGCCCCCTGAACTGGCGTGTCATTGATTAGATTGAGGGGTTTATAAGTTCCCTCCGTGACCAAAATACCGAATTTCATGTCCTCGGGAATCACATGAGTCGCACGCCACCTCAAAGGTATAGCTGTGTTCTGTAGCATCGTCTGTCTCCTTGTATGCAGGCAGAGCTGACACATCCACTGAATGGTCTGGGGCACCCACCCTAAGGCCGGTGCTTTGGGTGTCCCCGTGTCATGAATCATGGGTAGTGTGACTGGTTGGCATGAGTGAGTTAACAGTAAGTGAGCTGAAGAGAGGCCATACTAAGGTTCAAGCCAGTGCCCCCACAGGATTATGGACTTGTTTACAACTTTAAGAGAAAGGACTGTATGAAATAAGAGAATTGGGTCTGTGTTCTGAGGAGACAAAATGGTACAGAAGGAAGCAAGGTTCCTAGATAGGAAGGAGGAACAAGGGAGAAACCTCGTCAAGGACATTCTATGGTTTATCATTCATAGCGAGTCAAGCAGAATTGGGTGGTGTAAGCAGGACGCTCCAAGATCAGTCATGAGAACACCTGCAGAAGGAGGGGGGGGCGGGTGTGCAACCTCACCCAGACCTGGACTGTGTGTAACCAATGGATATCACTCCACAAGGACTGATTACCCCTCCTCCGAGGGGCTATATACCACACCAATTTGCCCCATGAGTTGGAGTGCACTGGTGACGTACATGTTGGACTTCTGCCTCAACCAAATTCACCAACATTACCTGGGCCCTGGCCAGCCCCAGAGGGTGAGTGGAATGTGTGTATGAGTGTGTGTGTGTTAAATTGAATTAAGAATTAAGCTTCTAAATTGGGTTAAGGGTTAGATTTAGATTGATAATTATTCCATTTAAATATTGCTTTTAATGCCTTTTAATGCTTGTGATGTCTTTTAATGTCTTTAAATGCCATTTTAATTGCTTAGTACTATATATATATGTATATAGTGCTTTAAAAGTGCTCCTGAATTGCATGCAATAAAACTTGTGAAAGGTTAAGATACAGTGGAAGTCTCTTTTGTTCTGTAAATGCTGAACTAACTGTGTATTGTGATACGGCTTGATGAACCGGATCACAGCGCCCTCTTGTGACACGCAGGAGCCCAGAGCAGCCCTTGTGGCAATAGGGGTTGGACTTGGACACACATTCACTGGCCCAGTCCATTCCATGCCTCCAACAGTGTGAGTGTGACTAGGGGAAGGGGGCTTGGAGCAGGGGCTGGACATGGGGTGGAGGAGAATTGTCCCAGGTTCTGCACCCTTCTAGGGACAGCTTTGTACACAGGACACGGCTGTTCCCATGGTGGATTTGGGGAGCGAGGGGAATCAACGGTGAAGGTTCTAGTTTCACCTGCTTGTTGGCAGCTCTGCCCACTGGGACCTGAGTTACAAACTTTGCAGGCTCACGGACCTCTGGGTCCAGTCCTAGATTCCTGGCCAGTTGTCTGGAAATGCCTTTTTTAAAAGAAAAGTTCAGCTGATTTCTAGGGCACCCGGTTACCCCTGGGGGTGGGGGGGGAGGAGAGGGACTTCCTTAATGCTGACATTGCCCAGCAGGGTGCAGACGCAACTACAGAACCTGCTGTTTATTCTGCCCTACTCTCCCAAAAGTCAAGAGGGAGAAACTCCTGGGGTTTGCAGGAAGAGCTGGGTGGCGTCTGGGGAACAAATTCTGAAGCAGCTAGGGAGCTAGCCCCGGCGGAGGGCGGGGACGACAGCTGGGTGGAAGCCAGGGGGCAGGGCTGAAAGTTACAATCTCTGTGGCTGGTAAAAGTTTGCGGTAGAAAGTGTCCCACGGAATCCCAGACCGCGGGACACTGGGAAGAAACAGTTTCCCCAGGCCCAGCTATTGGGGATTCCACCCCCGTCCTTCGACGGTCCCATTGACTGTCCAGCCCTGGGGCCTGGAACTGCTGCCCAGGGCCTGTGCCTCTTCCCTGGGTCCAACATGACAGGAAACCACAGCGAAGCCGTTTGGATGCCAAAAAAGCTGGCAGACTCCTCCCCTCCTCGCCCCCCCCTTCCTCTGCAGTTGAGTGAAACTGAAAGCCCCAGGCTGTGTGATGAACCGGGAAGGAGCAGCCGGCTCTTATCTCTGCCTTGACTGTGTGCCCAGAAAGGAGAAAGTTAGAAAAACATCCCCCATCTTTTACTGTTGACACGGCTAAGGCTGGGCCCTTACACACGGCAAGAAAAATGGATCTGCTTGCTCACTTGGAGCAAAACTCGAGCCTTGGTGGCTTTCTTACGGGAGAGTGTGGCCACCTTTAAAAAGAAGCCAAAAAATCTGTCCTGCTTTCACAAGCCCTTTGCAACACAGTGAAAAATCATCCTCACTTTCAGACCAGTCCTCCCTAGAGAGAATGACAGGAAGTGTCAGAGACAACCACAGAGAGTCAGGGGTTGCAAGAGACCTTTGAAATGGAATTCACGGGTTTTTTCTCCAGTCTGCAGGGTACCCGGCTGCCAGTGCCCAACCTCCACACTGGGTGTCCTGAAAAGCCCCAGATGATGCCTTGAGATCCGGATAGAACTTTCCCCTGTTGGTTAGTAAACTACAGAGGTTAAACATGGCCAATGCCAGCTCCCCAGGAACCCCCATCGCCAGGCATGAGATCCTCTGCCTGTATCTGTGTCTCCCGTTCCCACCCAGTACAAAGTCCTGTGTCTCCGGCTACTCCCTATGGGTATGTCTACACTACAGCACTAATTCGAACTAACTTAGTTCGAATTAGTTAATTCGAACTAAGCTAATTTGAATTAGTGCATCTAGACCTAAAAACTAATTCAAATTAGTGTTTTGCTAATTCGAACTAGCATGTCTACATTGAGTGGACCCTGAACCCAAGTTAAGGCTGGCCGGAACCAGGACTTAGAGCGTGGAGCTGCTGCCTCAGGCTAGCCGAGGGCTGTGCTTAAAGGGACCCGACCCCCACCCTGGACAGACAGTTCTCAGGGTTCCCCGCTTGCTTGTCTACCTCGATGAGGGACAGCAAAGCAGTCCTGTCTTGGAGTGCCCTGAGTGCCCACCCTCGGCACATCACAGCACTCGGCCATCAGCCCGGCTGCACTTGCCACAGGCTGCCATCCGGGGGGGTCAATCGGGGGGCTGTCAGGATCCAGGAGGCCCTGCAGGAGAGCTTCCACCCTAAGGAGCCCGCAGAGCCACCCCAGTCCTCCCCATCAGGGGCTCATGCCCCATTCCTCCCTCACCTCCTTCCACTTACCCCTCCCTAGCCCCCCTTCCTGATGTAAAAAATAAAGGACACGTATGTTCAAAAATAGAAACTCTCTTTATTTAACAAAACTGAGGGTGGGGGGGAATTAACCTCTGGAGAGACTGGGAAAAGGAGGTGGGAGAGGGGAAGAGAGAGGGTGGGAGAGGGGAGGGGGAAACCTGGGAGGAGGGAGCTGGAAGGGGGAAGCCAGGGGAAGAAGGAGGAGGGGAAGGATAAAACTATGGTACGCCATATCTTCAGTATTGTGTAGAGATGGGGTCTCCTCACCTCAAAAAAGATATTTTGGCCTTCGAAAGGTTTCAGAAAGGGGCAACTAAAATGATTAGGGGTTTGGAACTGGTCCCATATGAAGAGAGGTTAAAGAGACTGGGACTTTTCAGCTTAGAAAAAAGGAGACTGAGGGGGGATAGGATAGAGGTCTATAAAATGAGTGGTGTGGAGAGGGCGAATAAAGAAAAGTTCTTCATTAGTTCCCATAATAGAAGGACTAGAGGACACCAAATGAAATGAATGGGTAGCAGGCTTCAAACTAATAAAAGAAAGTTCTTCTTCACAAAGCAAATAGTCAACCTGTGGAACTCCTTGCCACAGGAGGCTGTGAAGGTGAGAACTAGAACAGAGTTTAAAGAGAAGTTAGATAAAGTCATGGAGGTTGGGTCCATGGAGTGCTATTAGCCAGGGGGTAGGAACGGTGTCCCTGGCCTCTGTTTGTGGAAGGCTGGAGATGGATGGTAGGAGATAAATGGCTTGGCCATTGTCTTTGGTCCATCCCCTCCAGGGTACCTGGTGTTGGCCGCTGTCGGCAGACAGGCTACTGGGCTAGATGGACCTTTGGTCTGACACAGTACGGCCGTTCTTATGTACTTATGTTCTAAGTTCAGGGCTCAGGGTCGGGGGTCTCACTGGACCAACTTGATTTTCATGCAACCCTGCTCCTGGGTTCGCATGTGGCCTTTGGTGGCCAGGCTGGCAGCTATCCTGCCCTAGATGGCCACTTTCCTGTGCCTAGTGCGGAGATTGTGGACGTTGGAGGTCTCCCCCCAAACCTTGATGAGGTCCACGATCTCCGCACTAGACCAGGGGGGCGTCCGCCTCTTGCGGCCCCGGGCAGGCTCCTGGGAGCCGCCAGCCTGGTCCTGGGAAGAGGGGGAGGGCTGGGTGGCAGCGGGTGGCTGGCTCGTGCTGTGCCAGGTGCAGGGTCTGCTGGCTGGGTGCTGGCAGGCTTGCAACTGGCACGAGCACTGTAGCCAGACCGTGGCCCTTTAAGGCTCTGGGGCCGGGAGGGGGGCAGACGAGTTTCCCTGGCTTGGCCCAGAGTGGCCACCAGGGCAAAGTGGGAAGGGCTAGCCTCCAACTAGTTCGAATTTAGTGGCTACACAGCCCTTAATTCGAACTACTTAATTCGAACTAGGCGTTAGTCCTCGTAGAATGAGGTTTACCTAGTTGGAATTAAGTTCGAACTAGCGGTTTGCGTGTGTAGCGCCTATGAAAGTTAATTCGAACTAACGGCTGTTAGTTCGAATTAACTTTGTAGTGTAGACATGCCCTATCAAAGGTCACTGCTGTGGATTGAGAATCTGGGGCTGTTCTGCTGGGCTCACACAAACCCTGTCCTAAGATAAACACACGTTGCAAGAGAGACAGCTGGGGAAAAGGAGCAGGAGTTTACTGAATCTTTATTGGGCTGATCCTGCCGCACCGAAGCAGGGCGGGGAAGGAAAGAGTATTTGCCTGTACTGAACTTTGCTCAGCTTGTGTTGCTGGTTTCCTCCCCAGGTGCCTGTCGGAGCTCCAGAGAGCTCGGTGTAGGGAGGGGTGGCCATGTTCTCTGCAGCTTTCTGGGGCCCGGCCCCAGAGCCCACCCCATAGAACTGCCGTCCTATTCCCTCCAAAGCGATGGGTCCTTGGGCCAACCCTGTATTGGTGTCTCTCTGGCTCCTGTCTGTCTCCTCTGTTGCTTCTGCAGGTAAGTGAGCCCTTTTGTGCTGGACACCTGGTCCCTTTCCCCACCCCAGTCTCTCGCCTCCAGGGCTGAGTGCCGTGGGACCCTCTTGGGTTGCTGCTGCCCCGGATGTCTGACACCCCTGCCTCATCCCTCTCTCCCTCCTGCAGGGCTGCACCGTCTCTCCTCTTTGCAGCTCATCTCGCCCAAGGCGGCCCCCGGGCTGCCCAAGCGCCTGAGTGTACTGAGGGTGAATAACCTGGTGCTTGCGGCCTATGACAGTGACACCGGCAGGCTGGCTCCCCGCAATGGGTACAGCCCAGGAGACCAGGAGTTCTGGAGGGAGATCACAGCTTGGTATGAGGACTGGGACTCCTGGGTGGAGACCGAGTATCAGGTCCTGGTGCAGGAGATAAACTCCAGCGCCCCACAGGCCGGTGAGTCCTGGGTCCCCAGTGCTCAGTGTGGCTCAGGAAGGGGGTGGTCAGGTGGCTCCAAGGAGGCAGGAGGAAGCTGGGACCGTGGACATCACAGGGAAGGGGCCATGGAGGAGGGGAGGATGGCTGGGAGGGAAGTGGGGCCTAAAAGTTAGAGCATGGAGGCTGGGAGGCAGAACTCCTCAGCTCTGGGGGAGGTGAAGGGTCTGAAGGCTTGTGCTAGCTGGAGGGCTGGGAAGGAGGACTCCTGGTTCCTGTACATAGGAGAATGTTGCTCTGTCTCTCCCTCCTGGCATATCTCAGGGCTTATTGACGAGGTTGTTGTCACCCACTTTCTCTCCCCTTGCAGAGCCCTACCACATGCAGGTCCTGCAGACCTGTGAGATGCACGATGCCACCGGTGCTGTCCGAGTCATCGCCAGATATGCCCTCAATGGGGAGGACGTGCTGCGGTACCAGTCAGACCAGAACCACTGGTTCGCGGTGAACCCGGCGGCCCAAGTAGTGGCAGAGCGCTGGAACCAGAAAGGGGCGAGTTTTGATGTGATGAACGTCCACACACGGTGGCAATACCTCACCTTCATTGGGCTCGCTGCACCCTTCACCACTCAGCAGACAGGTGAGCGCTCTGCCGGTGCCCCACAGTCCCAACCTGCAGCCCCCCTGTTCTCTCAGGCCCTGTGACTAGTAACTCTCTCTCTCTCCCCCCAGCCCAGCCCACAGCCCGTGTGGCCCTCATCCCAAGGACCCAGGCCCGGCCGCGCCGCCTCGTCTGCCATGTGACGGGGTTCTACCCCCGCCACATCGAGGTGACCTGGGAGCAGGGGGGCCAGGTGGCCCAGGGGGAGCAGCAGACCAGCGGGATTCTGCCCAACGCGGACTCCACCTTCCAGATCCAGGTGTCCATCAAGTTGGGGCATGAGGGGCGCAGCCCCACCGAGCACGTGTGTGTGGTGAGGCACAGCAGCCTGGGGGACACCCCCCGAGGGTGACCTGGGGTGAGTACTGGGGCGGGGCAGGGCAGGGGAACAGTGGAGAGAGGCTGGGAACCCACTCATGGGAAGAGCATGGCAGAGATGCTGCAAGGGTTGGGTGGGGTGAGGGAGCGGTAAATGCAGAGCATGAGATTTGGGGGGCATCAGGAGATGGGCAGAAATAGAAAGGCAGGAGGGTTGGAGGAGATGGGCAGGAGGGTTGGAGGAGATGGGCAGGGGTTTGGGTGCTTGGGGGGCAGGCTGAGGGATATACTGGAGGGCTGATAATACAAGAGGCAGAGAGGGGCAGTGGGGGTCTCGCAGACAGAGAAGGGGTGTCTAGCGGCAGGGCAGACTCTCAGGGGGTTACTGGGTGGAGCAGACCAACTGGGGGAGGGGCATGCTATCCCAGGGAATTGGGCAGAGAGCTGGTGGGTGGAGGGACCGTCCCCACGGAAGGGAAGGGGCATAGTTTCGGCAGCCTATCGCTCAGTTTCTCTCGGGGCATTTCCAGATTCCCAAGCCATGGGCTGGGCTGTTACCAAGGCGATCGTAGTTGGCTGCCTTCTCGCTGCCCTGGGAGTTGGCGCCCGGGTCTGGTACCCGAGGAGGAAGCCAGGTGAGTGATGCCCCCTTCTGAGGTACGGTCTCCAGGTCCCGCAGCTCGTCGGGTACATAATCCCCAACTTCTAGGTCAGGGGTAGGCAATTGATTTTGATGGGGGGATCACTCCAACAACTTGGAAAGTGGTTGAGGGCCACACGCTGCCCTGACATTAACGAAGGGAGTGTGGGGTCTGGGATGGGGTCTGGGTGCAGAAGTGAGCAGGCGGGAAGGGAGTGGGGTCAGGGAGGGAGTTTGGGTGAAGGAAGGGGTTGTGACCTGGGGTGGGAGCCTGTGATGCAGGAGAGAGTGCCAGGTCTAGGAGGGGATCGTGACCAGGAGGGGGTGCAGCAACTGGAAGGAGTACGGGTGCAGGACCAAGGGTGCACAGGGTTTGGTGCAGGGGTGCAGAAGGGAGAGCACAGGGTTCCAGGGGGAGAGGGAGGGGCCAGGGTACCAGAGTCAGGCTATAGCCAAGCTCCCAGCCAGCAGCCCAGTAGGTTCCTTAGCCACGGTCCCTGGCTGCCCTCCCCCTCCCCCCCGCACATGCTCAGAGCAGCTGCAGGGACCATGTGTGCTGCTCTGAACTGAACGCTGTGAGCCTGGGGAATCATAGAATCATAGGACACTAGGACTGGAAGGGACCTCGAGAGGTCAGCGAGTCCAGTCCCCTGCCCCTATGGCAGGACCCAGCACTGTCTAGACCATCCCTGATAGACATTTATCGAACCTACTCTGAAATATCTCCAGAGATGGGGATTCCACAACCTCCCTGGGCAATTTATTCCAGTGTTTGACACCCCTGACAGTTAGGAACTTTTTCCTAGTGTCCAACCTAAACCTCCCTTGCTGCAGTTTAATCCCATTGCTTCTTGTTCTATCCTCAGAAGCCAAGATGAACAAGTTTTCTCCTTCCTCCTTGTGACACCCTTTTAGATACCTGAGAACTGCTATCATGTCCCCCCTCAGTCTTCTCTTTTCTAAACTAAACAAACCCAATTCTTTCAGCCTTCCTTCATAGCTCATGTTCTCTAGACCTTTAGTCATTCTTGTTGCTCTTTTCTGGACCCTCTCCAATTTCTCCACATCTTTCTTGACATGCGGGGCCCAGAACTGGACACAATCCTCCAAGTGAGGCCTAACCAGCGCAGAGTAGAGCGGGAGAACGACTTCTCGTGTCTTGCTCACAACACTCCTGTTAATGAGTAGGAGGGGTATTTCACATGCTGCCTGTCCTGCAAACAGGCAGTTCCTGTTGGCCTCCCTGGGCTTCCAGCATTCAGAGCCCCGTAGCTGGCTTTTCTGAGCAGTGAGTGGGGGCGGGGCCGGCAGGGAGCCGGCTGAGGCTCCCATGGGCCCTATTTTGCCCAGACAATGGTGGAGTGTGTGTGGGGGCAGCAGGGGTGAGAGGCAAAGGAGGGACCCCCGCTTACCTCCTCTAGCTTCAACTATTTAATCCGCATCTGTACTTCCAATGAACCTCACAGAACCAGTTGGAGGATTCCCAAGGTTGAAGCAAACCGAGCAGTGTGGGGATTCCTAAATCCTACGTCTCCCTGATAGTAGAGACCTTCTCGTTTCCACCTGCGTCTCTCCCTCCTGGTTTGTCCCCATTCGGCCCTTCTGCCTTCAACTTTGCTCGTTTGTCACCTACTCGCCTGTCCGGGACCATGCTTAGGATGTATGAGGCCCTACACAGCACTATTACACTGATTCTCTATGCCCCACAGCAGCTGGGGTGTGTGTGTTTGATTTAGCCCCCATCATATGGCATGTATAGCTGGGGTTATTTTTTCCAATGTGCATTGCTTTACACATTGGAATCCAGATTACACTCACCCCACATTCTTCACATGGGGTGAGGCTGTGGGGAGCTCCCTTTGGGATGGGGAGCAGGGTCCCAGCCCAGGGAGGTGACAGGACTCTTTGTGTGAACCTGGTCTCCACTACTCCAGGGGAAGCTCAGCCCCACTCCAGGCCCTACATGGCCTATCTGAAAATAAAACATGGAAAAAAGACTTCTAGCTGTGACGGGTTCCTGGTGGCGGAGAACTTTGTGCTGACGGCCGCTCACTGCCAGGGAGAGTAAGTGCCTCTGGGCTGGGACGTGGGAGTGAATGGGGACAGCAGGGGGTGGGGAACCAGGAGCTCTGGTGCCGGCGTGGGGGGCAGAGGAGGGGCAGGGGGTGGCCAGGCTGGGAGAGCAGAGCCCGGGGGTCTGACCTGCTCAGGGGGCGTTGGAGAGACTCTAGGGGCCTCTGCAACCCACGGCCCAGCCCCAGCACTGGGCACATCAATGGGGCTGTGGACAGTGAGCTCAGCTGGGGTCTGGGCCCTTGTCCAGAGCAGGGCGGAGAGAGGTCATAGCCCAAGGGCACTGAGCTGGGGGCTGGGCTGGGCTGGTCATGGATCGAGCTGGGTGTTCACTGGAGATGGGACCCAGGGAAAAGCAGCTTGGGAAGCAGCACAAGGGCTGGAGGGGAGAGGCTGGGACCTCAATGCCCGCTGGCCAGTGCTTGATGAAGCTGGAGCCCCCTGGATGTGAAAGGCCCCATGGGCCATCTCCCATGCTCCTGAGGCAGCTGGGTCCCATCCCATGGCTGGATGAGAACTGGCCCATGTGCGCTGTGGGATGCACAGTTGTGGAGACTGTAGATCTCAGTCTAAAAGGCTGCCAGGCTGACCTGTCCCAGCATGTCACTGCCCATGAGACAAACCCACAGGTGCCCAACCCCCAGCTTATGCCTGCCCCTAATGCCGCATGGGCTGCTCTTGGCTTTTACAAGGAAGAAAATCAACAATAGGACACGATTTGTCATCACCTACAGCCCCCAACACAAACCCCTCCAACGCTTTATCAATAACTTACAACCGATACTGGAACACGATGCTACACTTTGAGGGTATGTCTAGACTGCATCCCTCTGTTGGCAGAGGGATGCAGATTAGGCAGTCGACATGGCAAATGAAGCGGGGATTTAAATATCCCGTGCTTCATTTGCATAAAAATGGCTGCCGCTTTTTGCTGACTGCAAGGGGGTTTATAGGATCTGTCGAAAAAGGCTTTCTTTCTCGACAGATCCCGCTCTAGATGGCCGCTTTTTGCTGACAAAGTGCTGAGTCAGCAAAAAGCGGCGGCTTTTTTTATGCAAATGAAACACAGGATAATTAAATCCCTGCTTCATTTGTAGTGTTGACCTGCCTAATATGCATCCCTCTGCTGACAGAGGGATGCAGTCTAGACATACCCTGAGAGGCTCTGGGGGGCAGAACCATTCTCTCCTGTAGACAACCACCTAACCTCAGAAAGATTCTTACCAACAACCACAGGACATACCACGCTAATACCAACCCTGGAACTCTCCTTTGCAACAAACCCCGGTGCCAGTTTTGTCCACATATTTACTCTGGTGACACCATCACTGGACCTAACTATGTCAGTTACATGATCAAGGACTCATATTTCTGTACGTCCAGCAATGTAATATATGCCATCATGTGCCAGCAATGCCCCTCTGCAATGTATATTGGACAAACTGGTCAGTCACTTTGCCAGAGAATCAATGCTCACAAATCAGACATCAGACATCTCCACACACACAAACCTGTCAGCAAACGTTTCAGTCAAACTGGCCATTCCCTTAAAAACCTGACAACATGGGTCTTACAACAGAGACTTTAACACCAGAAGACAGAGGGAGACCTCAGAACTTTTATTGATGCTAAAACTCGACACGTTGCGAAAGGGCCTTAATCAAGATGACAATTATCTTACACATTACAAAGACAGCCTCCCCACCATTTGATATTCATAGTGACTCCACATTAGCCAGTAATTGACTCTGAGGGTATGTCTACACTAGCTCGTTAGTTCGAGCTAGGTAGGCAAATGAGGGCAACCGGGGTTGCAAATGAAGCCCGGGATTTAAATATGTTCCCGGGCGCCGCCATTTTTAAATCCCCCTTAGTCCGAACTCCGTGCCCGCGGCTACACGCGGCACGGAGTAGGTAGTTTGAATTAAAGATCCTAATTTGAACTACCGTTACCCTGCAGAAGGTAGTTCGAACTAACGAGCAAGTGTAGACATACCCTTAGAGTAAGCAATTTCCTCCTTCCTTGTCACTACCCTCCTTACCCCCACCTTCTGTTCTACATAGCTGATTTGTCAGTTTGTAATTTTTTTTACTTTTTCCATTGTATCCCTCTGTTATAAAATGGTCATGCCTATTCCCTTTCACAATAGGATCTGAAGAAGTGGGTCTGCCCCATGAAAGCTTATCACCTAATAAACTATCTTATCATAGAATCATAGAACCATAGAGCTGGAAGCGACCTTAGAAGGGCATCAAGTCCAGCCCCCTGCCCAAAGCAGGACCAATCCCAACTAAA
Organism: Pelochelys cantorii; assembly: GCA_032595735.1. Classification (NCBI taxonomy): domain Eukaryota; kingdom Metazoa; phylum Chordata; order Testudines; family Trionychidae; genus Pelochelys; species Pelochelys cantorii. The sequence goes on along the minus strand of CM064351.1, from coordinate 13,128,390 downwards.
TAAACCCAACCAGGACTTTGTCAAGCCGAGACTTAAACACCTCTAGGGATGGAGACTCCACTACTTCCCTAGGGAACCCATCCCAGGGCTTCACCATTCTCCTAGTGAGTGTCTCACTCTCCAAGTGAGTTAGTCTTTAAGGGTGCGTCTAGACTACATGGCTCCGTCGAGGGAGCCATGTAAAGTAGTTTACTCAGCATAGTCGAAGAAGCGGGGATTTAAATAATCCGCACTTCATTAAAATAAAAATGGCCGCCGCGCTGTGCCGACAATCAGCCGATCCAGCACAGCCGGGCAGTCTAGATGTGGCGCAGTCGACAAGGGAAGCCTTTGTCGACCGCTCCGGTATGAGAGGTTTACCGGAGTGGTCGACAAAGGCTTCCCTTGTCGACCGGGCCACGTCTAGACTGCCACGCTGTGCCGGATCAGCTGATTGTCGGCACAGCACGGCGGCCATTTTTATTTTAATGAAGCGGGGATTATTTAAATCCCCGCTTCTTTGACTATGCTGAGTAAACTACTTTACATGGCTCCCTCGACGGAGCCATGTAGTCTAGATGTACCCTAAAGTGCTACATGATTGCTTTTTTGTTTTACCAAGATCAGACAAACATGGCTACCTCTCTGTTACTATAGGAAAATCACTGTCACCCTGGGAGCCCATGACATCAGTAAATGGAGATGGAGCCGACAACAAATCCGCGTACGCAGCAAGATCCCACACCCAGAATTTGACAAGAAAACTCGTAAAAATGACATCATGCTACTGGAGGTAACATCCCCATCCCTGCCCCCTGCGCCCAGTGACCTCACACTGTTGCAGGTATTGCCCCATCCCATCCCCCACCCCCAGTGAGCTCACACTGCTGCAGGTACCATCCCCATCCCATCCCCCACCCCCAGTGAGCTCACACTGCTGCAGGTACCATCCCCATCCCATCCCCCACCCCAGTGACCTCACATTGCTGCAGGTACCACCCCCATCCCATCACCCTGTCCTCAGTGACTGCAGGGTCTTGGGTTTTAGCTGGGAACAGCGGTCTTCCTCTGTGTTCTTGAGTTTGGTTAATCCACTCAATTCAGAACTGGTGAGGTTACATCAATGTACAATTTTTCCCCCTTCCTCTCCCCTTTCCCACTGCAGAAAGGATGTGGACACAGAGGAAGCTGTGAAGGCTAGGACTATAACAGAGTTTAAAGAGAAGCTAGATAATTTCATGGAGGTTAGGTCCATAAAAGGCTATTAGCCAGGGGATAAAATGGTGCCCTTGGCCTCTGTTTGTCAGAGGCTGGAGAGGGATGGCAGGAGACAAATCGCTTGATCATTGTCTTCGGTCCACCCTCTGTGGGGCACCTGGTGCCAGGGGCAGATATAGGGCAGGGTGAGCGGGGTGGCCACCCCGGGTCCCGCGCTTCAAAAAGGCCTGCACATGCACCGTGGCGTCACCGCACATGCGTCGTGGCAAAGGGGGGTCCCGCAAAATTGTGCTGCCCTGGGACCCGCAAAATGGTCATCTGTCCCTGCCTGGTGTTGGCCACTGTCAGCAGACAGGCTACTGGGCTAGATGGACCTTGGGTCTGACCCAGTACAGCCGTTCTTATGTTCTTATGACAAATTGGAAAGACTGCAGAAGAGAATAAGGAAAAAGTTTAGGGGGCTGGAGCACATGTCGTACAAGGAGGGGCTGAGGGATTTGGGTCTGTTCAGTCTGCAGAAGAGAAGAGTGAGGGGGGATTTGAGAGCAGCCTTCAACTCTCTGAAGGGGGTTGCAAAGAGGCTGGTCTCAGTGGTGGGAGATGCAGAACGAGAAGCAATGGTCGCAAGTTGCAGTCGGGGAGGTCTAGGTTGGATAGTAGGATTTAGTTGGAGTCCATCCTGCTTTCAGCAGGGGGTGGGACTCACTGGTTCCATGAGGTCTCTTCCAGCCCTAGGATTTATGTGTCGATGATGCTAATACTGATCTTCATCATTCTTGTCCCTCAGCTGTCGAAAGGGGCGAAGCAGAACAGTTGGGTTCGTCCCATCGCCCTGCCCCGCCCCGATGAAAGAGTCAAGCCAGGGACTGTGTGCAGTGTCACTGGCTGGGGCAGGAGAAAGAGATTATTTACACACAGACTGAAGGAGGTGGATGTGAAGGTGCTAGAGGATGAGACGTGTCTGAGCAATCCTTGCTGGCCATATTGTCACTATGACCCCTCCACCATGCTGTGTGCAGGGGATCCAGGGACAGGCCAAGACCCTGTGCTGGTAAATCTGCTCTTAGCTTCAAGCTGTTTTGATAAACCACTGGTATTATTGAGGCTGTCGGTGCCCTTATGCCTCGTGGAACGAGGTTTACAGGAGCGGTCGACAAAGGCGTCCCCTGTTGACTGATCCGCGTCTTGACTCGCACGTTGTGCCAACAATCAGCTGATCTGGCACAGCACGGCAGCCATTTTTATGTTAATGAAGCGGGGGATATTTAAATGCCGGCTTCATTGACCATGTCGGGTAGCCTAGTTTACGTGCCTCTGCCGACGGAGGTATGTAGTCTAGATGCACCCTGGGAGGGAGGGGGTGCTGAGCCCAGCTGCTTCAGAGGGTGTCACCGAGCTGAGTGTCAGCAGGATATGACTCACTGTTCTCCATCTCTGGCTTGTTTTGTTTAGTGTGACTTTGATGGGGGACCCCTGGTGTGTGGGGAAACGGCCGAGGGCATCGTCTCTTTCACATCCAAAAATGAGGCCCACCCCACTGTGTACACAAGAGTGGCTGCCTTCATCCCCTGGATCGAGGCAATGATGAAGAGTTGAAAGCCCAGAGACTCACCTGGAAGCCCAGCACAGAATGTATCTGCACCGCTTCTGACTTTGGGCGAGGCCCAGTTTAGGGCCTGCTTTTCAGAGGGGCTCAATGACCTGCCCCCCCACCTCCCAGACTGAGTCTCCCCCAGTCATAGCTCCTCCCAACCCATTGAAAAGACTTGGACTTTTCAGCTTAGAAAAGAGGAGTCTTAGTGGGGATAGGATAGAGGTCTACAAACTCATGACAGGTGTGGAAAAAGTGACCAAGGAAAAGTTATTTATTTATTCCCACAATATAAGAACGAGGGGTCACACAATGAAATGAATGGGCAGCAGGTTTAAAACAAATCAAAGGAAGTTTTTCTTCACTCAGCGCACAGTCAACCTGTGGAACTCCTTGCCAGAGGATTCAGTGAAGATTCAAACTTTAACAGGGTTCAAAAAGAGCTAGACAGATCCATGGAGGTTAGGTCCATCAATGGCTATTAGCCAGGATGGGTAGGAATGGTGCCCCTAGCCTCTGTTTGTTTGGAGGTGTGTGACAGGGAAAGGATCACGTGAGGGTTACCTGTTCTGTTCCCTCCCTCTGGGGCACCTGGCATTGGCCACTGTCGACAGACAGGACACTGGGCTGGATGGACCTTTGGTCTGACCTAGTCTGGCTGCTCTTATGTTCTTATCAGCATCAGGGCCATTGAGAGTTAGGAGCCAAGTTCAGGATCAGACCCTGATGATTTCCTTGGAAATAACAACTCAGGCCCTTAGCTGCCTCTTCTCTGTGGAAACAGCTAGTTTATTTACCCTGGTGGGAGAGACACGAGCCAAACGCTGGTGATTTGGGGCTTTCCCCTGTGTCAGCCCGACGAGTGAGTGTTTATAGAAGATTTTTAGCGTTACCTGCCCTGCTAAGTCTGTGACCCCGCACCCCTTAGTCTTCCCAGTAATATTATTTTGATATGATTATAACTAATCCCTTTAGATAATAAGTGGGGTGGGGTCTATTCAGGGCAATGAACCATTAGGAAAGACAGTAGGCCTAAGGAGAAGCGGATTCCCTTACCTGGTGCCCCTTCCTGAGGATGCTACAAACAGCCTCCAGTTGACGGCTTCTGTAACTCTACGAGGACGTGAGGAGACCACACGTCTCTGGATTCCATCTTGGGATGTCAGGAATTTTCCACAGGCTACTGTGAGAACCCAGCTATGGAGCACAGAGGTCCCCCTACATACCGATGCTCCACACGGCAGGAAGTGACATCACCTGAGAAGGGTCTTCACGCCTCCCCCAAGAAGATGCCTGGAAACACTTGAGGCACACAGACGGAAGCAGGGGCAGGGCTGGACCCAGGCTAAAGGGGTTTTGGAGCCTGAGAATGAAACCCCTGGGCATTCGAAGCGAGACACAAGTGCAGCTTCTGAAGGCTTGTGTCCAGTTCTGGGCCCCCCACTACAGAAAGGATGTGGACACATTGGAGAGGGTCAAATGGCGGGCGACCAAAATGATTCAGAAGCTGGAGCACATGATCTATGAGGAGAGGCTGAGGGATTTGGGTTTGTTTAGTCTGCAGAAGAGAAGAGCGAGGGGGGATTTGAGAGCAGCCTTCAGCTACCTGAAAGGAAGTTCCAAAGAGGATGGAGAGAGGCTGGTCTCAGTGGGGGCAGGTGGCAGAACAAGGAGCAATGGTCTCAAGTTGCAGTGGGGGAGGTCTAGGTTGGAGATTAGGAAAAACTATTTCTCTAGGAGGGTGGAGAAACACTGGAATGGGTTCCCCAGGGACGGGGTGGAGTCTCCATCCCTAGAGGTGTTTAAGTCCTGGCTTGACCAAGCCCTGGCTGGGTTGATTGAGTTGGGTTGGTCTTGCTTAGGGCAGGAGGGCTGGACTTGCTGCCTCCTGAGGTCTCTGCCAAACCCATGAGACACCGCAAAGTGTGAGAGACTCTTATCTCAGTGGGCAAAGGTTCTCGCTCGTTCCTCTTGGCACTGAAGGAGGCACTTAACTTTATTATATGCATGCTTCCTTGTGCAGCACAAAAGGTTTATTCCTTGACACACTGTAGCAAGGACACGTTGTGGCAGGAACCAGGAGCATCAGCACAATCCATCTTGGATGTGTGTGTGTGGGGGGGGGCGTGTATCATGGCCATGAGGGATGGCCAGCAGCCTGAGGACTATGGGGTTAACTATGTCCCTGTACCTAGCCAGGTAGCAGTCAGGCAGGTAGGGATTTCAAACAGACAAAGGCATTTTGGGGTTTTCCCTCCTTTGTCTCTGAACCAGTTTGCTCTCTAGATAACGAGGGAGACAGAGGACATGTCTGTCCCCAAGAAAAAGACTCTTCATGACGTGGAAGTAGGGTAAAGTCCAGATAAATTCGTCAGGTTTGATTGTTTTCTGGGCTGGGAATTTGGATCTGATGTCTGTGCTGTCAGAAATGGGATTTCCTCTCTTTTGTAACTAAGTTTTGGTCCATGGGAGGATCCTCTTAATTGGTGGATTAATTGGTGGCTCTTACCATCTAGCCATTCCAACTATGGTAACTGGGGTATTGTTTTGCTAATTACAGTTATTACTTTTTAAAATTAACCTGGTATTGGTTCATTTTTGTGTCCTGGTTTTACTTTAGGGCTGAAATTTCCCAAGTGACCTCTTCCCCGATTTTCTTACCATTACTTGGGGAGTGGCAGTGGGTTTTTTTATTCTCCAAAATCCAGATACAGTAGACTTCCTATAATCCGGCACCTTTGGGATCCAGGGGGTGCCGGACTATCGGATATGCCAGAGTATCAGGAGGTACTCCAGCAGGGGGGCTGTGACGGGTCGGGGGGGGGGGGCGGGTTGGCGGGGAATGGCGTGGTGTGGGGCGAACCCTCTGCCATTTTGCAGGGAGGCAGGGGAAGCCCCGCGCAGCCACCGGCAACAGGCCAGCTGGGGCTGCAAGTGGCAGCGGCGGACTTGGGGAAGTGGCGGGGCAGAGCAGCTGGGGTGCTGCCGGGTTGATCCCGCAGCACCGCTCCTCACCTCGCCCCCTCTCCTCCACTGCTGCTTGCAGCCCCAGCTGGCCTGTCGCAGGTGGCTGTGCAGGGCTTTCCCCACCTCCCTGCAAAACGGTGGAGGGTTCACCCCTCGCCACGCCTTTCCCTGCAGCCCCCGCCCCCCAAGTGGCCGCAGTGCGGGTCCGGAAAGACCTGTCACAGGGGTATAATCTCCTTCCCCTCTCCTCCCCTTCCCTTTCCCGGCCCGTGAGTGGGGCTCACAGGAGCTCCAATTGTCCGGCTGACTGGGACACTTCCAGGTTCCAGTTGGTGCCAGTGTAATATCAAAAGTTCCATCTGGGCATGGTCGGTGATCAGGAAGTAGCACAATCTCCCAAGTAGGAGCTTTCTACATTACACCGGACTATCTGGAGTACCGGTCCACTGGATGCCGGACAATTGGAGTTTTACTGATTAGGATTTTGGGGGAGTTTCTGTACCAAAGCCTGTAGAGATCAGGTTTTGGGGTTATTTTGTAGGCCCCCACCTCTACATTCATCATGCCAGAATGGGGAACAGCCTTGACAGGGGCCCAGAGCCAGCACCCGTGCCTGGCCCCCCAAGCCAGCTAGACATCCCTCTGCCCAAGCCAGCTGAAAACTAACTTGCACACCCAGCCACTGGTAATAGCCCTCTTGGCAACCCCACCACCTGCTATATCCTGCTTCCCGGGCCAAGGTGTTATCTCGATCACTGGTTGCATTTTCCCCTTGGATCAGGTGATAGGCTGGCTTGGGCCATTCCCTATGGGCCTTCCCTCAGGAGTTCTCCCCCAAATATTCCCTATTCCCCCCACTGGGCAACACACACACACACACACACACACACACACAGAGTCACTCCAGAGCAGCATAGGACAGTTGGTATCACAACAAAGCAAACAGAGTGCCTACAGCAGTGTTTCTTAAACTTTTTAAGATTGAGAACACAAAAAAATAATTTTTTTTAATGAGGAACACCAGGGATTTTTGGTTGAGCAAAAAGAAAAAAGGTTGGGAGAAAAGGGTTGGGGGGGGAAAGCTATGGAGCAAAAAAAAAAAAATCACCTTTCCCTTTAAATGTGGCCATTTTGAATTCTGTTGTTCTCCAAGGCATACCACCGACTGCCTCATAGCACATCAGTGTGCAGCAGAACAAAGTTTAAGAAACACTGGCCAACAGTAACTACCAGCATGAGTACAAGCCCCACTACGTCCCACCCTCCTGTGCTGTTTCTGGTAGGATGTAGCTTCACACACCCTCAGGACTGTTTTCCTTGGTGTTACCTCTGCTTCAGAACCACACGGTGCCATTTCCAACAGTGACCTGGCGTCCCCGTCCCTTTTCAGCCACTTCATCCTTCCTGACCTGGTGGAAATCATGGATTTTGATGACCCACTCATGGGCATGACACCACCACGTGCTGGTCACATCCACTGCACCAAACGGCTGTTCCTAGAGGAGCAATTCCAATTCCTCCGGCGTGCTCCCCAGACTCCTAGCTGTAGAGTAGTGGCAAGTTTGAAATATTTTCTCTTAATGTCCTTGGGTTTCTTGCATCATTTTTTCTCAGCATGGTGCTGAGAGAGCATTTCTTGTATTTTTACCCTCTCTTGTGGCTGTTAGTTTAACTCCATCCCAAGTGTTCTAGCCCAGTGTTTCTCAACCTTTTTTTATAAAGTACCCCTTTTTCCAAAAAAAGATAAGTACCCCCCAATACCTACAGGTTTCAGACACACAACATTTTTTTCCACCTTTGCAACACATTTCTTCGATCAACTTAATCATAGCTGGGCAGGCGATGAAATTTTTGGGGTGTAAAAAGTACAAAAATAATAAAGCGCTGTAAAATAAAACAAAAATTCAGTTTTCTCCAGTTTTCAGTTGTGGGGACGTATCCCCAAACTTCTCTCGAGTGCCCCTCAGGGGACTCGTACCACTGGTTGAGAAACACCGGTCTAACCAGTGTGTCCCGATCCAAAGCATCCAAACTCTGCAGCCTCCTCTCCCTGCTGCAGACCGGCTGATGTTCCACAGACCAAAGGAAACCCTCCACCAATTTTGGAATCCATCCTACCCCACCTCCCCCTGCATCTTAGCCTGATCCTGTCCCGCTCCTCCACTCTCCTCCCCTTAGACCAGCTCTCCGGCCTCCGGAGCTCCCGCCCATCGGCTCCAGAGTGAATTCCTCTGTCCTGCCCACAGGGAGCCAAATTAGCTCCAGATGGGGAATGGGGAAGAGCAGGGAATGGGAGATCTGGGCCCACCCCGAGGAGGGACGGCGGGTGTGTGCTGAGTATCAGCACTTATCTAGGACACCCAGGAAAAGTGACCCACAGCAGGTGTGACCCCAAGAGCCTGTCCTGGGAGCCCAGAGCTAGGGGCAGTGGCTTGGAAGCTTGTGAGCCCTGGTAGACATGTCTGTGACAGGGAAGTGGTGGCCCAGTGAAGATGTGTCACACGAAAACGTGAAAGGAAGCTGGTGCAATGTGATGTGCGCAATGGGGGGAGGGCGGTTGCCATATGAGAGTGCCTGTAAGAAATATGAGTTACTTTCACCCTCCCTCTCTGCACACATGGCTAAGGAGCAGGAAATGGCTGCATGGACCTCCCCCCCCGCTCCTCCTCCAAGAGCCCAGGGGACACCCACACAGGCTGTAGGCAGGGACGTGGCTTCTGGCTGAGACCCACAGAAACATCCGGGTCTTCAAGGGAGCGCTGGGCCGGCTTCTTTCTCACAGTCAAGATTGTGGAGATAAGGCCACTCAGTGAGGAACGGCCCACGGCCCAGAGCGCTGCACAGCTGGGCCATGCACAGCTGGGCCATGCACAGCTGGGGTCATGCATAGCTGCCGCTATGGAATATACAGCTGGAGAGCTGGAATGCACAGCGGGGGGGTATGGAACTCACAGCTGGAGCCATGGCCTGCACAGCTGGGGCCGTGGAACTCACAGCTGGGGCCATGGCATGCACAGCTGGGGCCATGGCATGCACAGCTGGGGCCATGGCACGCACAGCTGGGGCTGTGGAACTCACAGCTGGGGCCATGGCATGCACAGCTGGGGCTGTGGAACTCACAGCTGGGGCCATGGCATGCACAGCTGGGGTCATGGCATGCACAGCTGGGGCCATGGCATGCACAGCTGGGGTCATGCATAGCTGCAGCTATGGAATATACAGCTGGAGAGCTGGAATGCACAGCGGGGGGGGGGTATGGAACTCACAGCTGGGGTCATGGCATGCACAGCTGGGGCCATGGCATGCACAGCTGGGGTCATGGCATGCACAGCTGGGGCCATGGCACGCACAGCTGGGGCTGTGGAACTCACAGCTGCGGCCATGGCATGCACAGCTGGAGCCATGGCCTGCACAGCTGGGGCCATGGCATGCACAGCTGGGGCTGTGGAACTCACAGCTGGGGCCATGGCATGCACAGCTGGGGTCATGCATAGCTGCAGCTATGGAATATACAGCTGGAGAGCTGGAATGCACAGCGGGGGGGGTATGGAACTCACAGCTGGAGCCATGGCCTGCACAGCTGGGGCTGTGGAACTCACAGCTGGGGCCATGGCATGCACAGCTGGGGCTGTGGAACTCACAGCTGGGGCCATGGCATGCACAGCTGGAGCTATGGCATGCAAAGCTGGGGCCATGGCACGCAAAGCTGGATCTATGGAATGCACAGTGGGGGGCTATGGAATGCACAGCTGGATCAAGGTCTATTCTGAGCTGAGCTCAAGCAGCCCTCCAGCCCGTGGAAGATCCCTCCAGCCCCGTGCTGGGCCGGTGATGAATGAGGCCGGTGGTCTGCAGTGGAGGGGAGACACCAGCCCCCTTCACTCACCGGAAGGGGAGAGGACGCGACCCCCACAGGAGATGCAGAAGGGGTTTGAAAGCGACTTAGCGCAGGGCTGGGCCTGTGGGTTCCAGGCCTCAGGTGAGGGGCTGTAGGGTTCCCTGCCCCTCCGATCCAACCAGCCCTCCCATCTGGGTCCTGCCAAGAGCCTGTGCCTCTGTCCCCAGATGGGAAAGATCCCATCCTGCTTTCCTGTTGTGTGGTTCGGCTTTGGGATACAAGAGGAGCCAGAAAAAACACCTCCAATAAATTCGTGTTAATTTTGTTATGCACAGAGTAGCAAAGGAAAGCAGTGCAAGATTACACAGAGCTACACTCTCGGAAATGCTTCCAGTTCCACGCGCAGGGCCAGGTAGGCAGGCAGAGCTTCAGAGTCTCAATGCGTGGATGAGACGATGGTGTAGGGAAGAGGGGTTTGGATTTATTAGGAACTGGGGACACTTTTGGGAGAGGGGGAGCCTATACAGGAAGGATGGGCTCCACCTAAACCAGGGTGGACCCAGACTGCTGGCACTAAACATTAAAAAGGCTGTAGAGCAGTTTTTAAACTAAGAGATGGGGGAAAGCCAATTGGTGCGGAGATGCACATAAATCAGATGGAGACTTCTCTTAGAGGAGAATCCATTGATAGAGATGCTCTAAGCTGTAGTCAGAAAGAGAGGAGGGGAGAGGGCAAACCATGGGCCAGAGCAGACAAACAACCGCATACAAAGGAATCCAATGCACCAGGGAAGGGCAGACAAATAAGCAGTGGCAAATTTTTAAAGTGCTTCTACACAAATGCTTGGAGTCTGACTAATAAGATGGGTGAACTAGAATACCTAGTATTAAATGAGGAGATTGACATAATAGGCATCACTGAAACCTGGTGGAATGAGGAAAATCTGTGGGACACAATCATACCGGGATATGAAATATATCGAAAGGATAGAGCAGGCCGGGTGGGTGGTGGAGTAGCACTGTATGTGAAAGATAATGTAGAATCAAATGAAATAAAAATATTAAGTGAATCAACATGCTCAATAGAATCCTGTGGAGGCAGGAAAAGGGAATAAGGGAATTTGTGTGCAGCCATCTTGGTCTTGTTAACAAGAGAGCAAGAGTCAGGCTAAGTCTGTGGCCTGACAACGTGAGATCTGTGATTAGACGCTGCCTTCGCCTCTCGCCTCCCTTCGGAGATACGGATAGAAGCTGACTCTGGCAGGGACCTAGAGATAAGGAGCATCGGGGTGGAACTACAATCACTGTTAGCCATTGGTGTCTGTAATGGGAAGGAGACTAATTGTTACTGTTATTATATCTAATGGACAGTATATAAACTGCTTCATAATTGCTTGTATTCGAAGATCTGCCTCGGAAGGGGGGGGCTTCCCTCCCCGTCCGAACCAGTTTTTCCCTTGCTGCAGCTCGTAATAAAACTGCCTCTGGCTACTTGTTGCTTACAAACGCAGAGTGAGGACAATGTTTTCTTCCACAATTTGGTGCCGTGACTCGGATGGCAACGCCCGATTGAAGACAGCGACAGCGGCTGCAGACCGTCCCCCTTCACCCCCAGGGCGCCAAATGAGAGGTAAGAGACCTTTTGAAATCTCTACTGGGGTGTGGAGGAGGACTGCCTGTAGGGTTGTCTGCTTCTTGTGGGCTCACGCCATCCGAACTTCTTGAATCTGCAACAAGGTCGGACGCAAAGCGGTTCCGGGAAGGTTGTTTTGTTACCCCCGAGTAGGCCTAAGTTTATGCAGTGCTGGGAACTGCTGTGGTATTGGTGGTGCCGCCCCGGGTACGGGAAGAAAATTGTATTGCGTCCGGACATAAGGCACCTAGGTTTATGCAGTGCTGGGAACTGCTGTGGTTCTGGGGAGAACAGTGTTGTTTGCCGCCCCAAATATGGACGAGGTCCATAAAGAGAGATGCATCTAAATGCAGGAGGAAAACTTCTGTGTGAAAAGCATGCTGAGTGTGAATGTAACGAGTGGAGTGTGAATGCCGCTGCCCAGGTCTCTGAGAAGTAAGCTGATTCCAGCCTCCCCAGGGCTCTCCCACGAGGGAGTTCTGAAGGCAAGGGGGGGGTCAGCTGAACCTCGAGACCCAGCGGATATGTGAGGGAGTGACGACTCCCCTTGTTTCATGAGCTGCTGATAAGGTCTGACACGCTAGACCCAGCAGACCCCTTCTTTGGAGTGTGTAGATTTAGTTTCCTATAAGCCACTGAACGGACGGGGAGCGGACAGGATACTCCCCTGAATGACTAAAATGGATGGGGATCAGTCTAAGCACACCGCCGAAAGGCACCCCTGCGTACTACAAATACGTGCATCATGGTCCAAGGACCTGTAAGCATTTGACAGATTGACAGAGGAAGAAATTAAAGCCCTGAGGGATGAGATTGAAGCTCAGAAAAGCAAAAATCCTCCCAACAGTGAGAAATGTAACTTACGGTCAACTGTACTGCCTCTCCCAAGCTTAGGGGGGAATTTGGCCCAACATCACCCCCTTTACCCCTCTCTATGCCCAGCCCTATATGGGCCCTTACCACACATCACTGAAGATAGAGAGGAGGCACAGAAAATAACTGAAAGGGATCAGCTCTTCCCTCTGGAAGAATGGGCTCTAATAACAAATCTGCCCGATCCAAAGCAAAACACTGAGTTTTGAAATAGACTTAACAGCTTGTGGGAAGCGTTCCTCCAAATTCTCAAGGAAGGCATGCCTGCCGACCATCAAGCCATATTGGCCCTAGGCATTTTGGTTGGAAACGTATACACAGAACACAACGCAGGAGTAGGAAAGGGCTGCCAAGCAACTTCAGGAGCCCTTGTTAGCAAGTAGATAACTACAGCCTCTCCGGCTGGAATCGCAGGCAACCCAAGGATGTTTCACAATGCACGAGTGGGGGCCATCCAGAGAAAAAAAATAATAAACAGTTAAAACCGTTCCCTCACACGCCATTATAATTGGCTTGAGGGCGTGGGAGACGGTAACCTAAAAGCCACCCTAAAGTCAACCGGTAGAAATTGAATTTGGAGATGTAATCACTAGAAGCTAAATCTACCCTAACAAGGAGACACATTCTGCAACATAAATCTCCTTACAGAGCATGGGCGAGTGATCCACCCCAGAGTCAGCAGCATAGATCAACTGCTGCAGCATGGATGTTATGAAAACCCTATACTGAGAAGTTTAAAATTAGTAACAGCTGACTGCAATAATACACATTCGGATTTACCTACTGAAAGGAATCAGGAGGCGTGGGGGCTAATTGGAAAGCCCACCCTCCTTACCAAATTAATACTGGACAAACCTGTGTAATTGGGAAAGGTCATTTAGCAGGATCAGGACAGATCATAAGAAGGAAAAAGCATGTGAAAGGGGAAGGCAAAAGGTTTGGAGCCCTATGGGCATAGTGGAAGGAATAAGGAAAGTAGGACAGACATTGGAAAATTATTAGGAATGAGGAAAGTTTTATGAGGGACAAGCAAGTGATTAAAGGGTATGCGAAGGTGAGAAGTGACTCCGTGGGAGAGTGGAAGGAATTAAGCAGTTGTCGTAATATGTGAAGGGAAACCTGCTTTAAAAAAATGACACCTCGTTTCTTTGCAGCCTCTTTCTTAAGCAGTGCGCAAATCATCTAGGCAAAGAAACAATCAAATTTAACTATTTGGCTACAGACACTTTTGTTAAATCTGCAAAAGGAAAATAAGGAATTCTATTGACGCTTAACTGGTTAACTGTATAAAAGAATGAAATCTATACATTCAATCCTTAAGGTTAAATTTAACTCTCTAGAAACAAATTATTATTTTAGGAATCCAAGCTTTGGAACTTCACTGTTTTTTTTCAAGGCTGAGTTGATAACACTTTTGGCTTGCTTTTGAATCCAACGTTATATGTGAATACAGGCTGCCTGGCTATTTCAAAGGAATATAAAACACCTGTCCCCTGAAGTAAATTGTCCAAATGCAAACAAAATATTTATAAGCACCCATTTAACAAAATTTAATGTCAATATTATTATTACTATAGTCTTAATAAGTAACACTGTATATGATTCTTTTTCAGGAACGGAAAACCTTTTTAATTGCTGGAATGGTAATTGGCAACACCTAGTAGTAAGGAGAATGTCTATAACAGTAAAGCCTCTCAGTTAACACCCGTGAATAGTTTGAAGCTTCACACATTAAACACCTGGTCTGCAGTACAAGAGAGAAACTGAGGCATGCGACCATTAACTTAATAATTGAACAATAAAGTAATTCACTCAAACCCTCTGAAGCTGATTTACAAAATAAAAGCATATCATTAGGTAACAACAAATTAACAAAGAACATCTGTAAAAGAAAAGTATTTTAAGTTATAATGGGCCACCCCGACGGGGGTAGAAATGTTTTCTTGTCTTTCAGATCATCAGAAAGCGCTGGTGACAGCTGAAGAACAACAACTACAACAAAAAAACATGGTTCTGTGTCATGACATAATAAGTTTGTGTTCTGTCCAAGTTTGTCTTGTGTGTCTTAATTGTAATACGTATTGCAAATGTTGTTGTGTATAGAAAATTGTTTTTTAAATGAAAGGATAATTTGAGTAAAGCAGAAACATGAATTTAAACCAACAAAATTAATAATTGGGCCCAATCAATTGGCAACTCTAAACTTAGTCAATTGGCAACTATAAAATTTAGTGAAAGGTTAATAGTTTGGTAATTGTTTAGGCTAGGAGAATGTTAACAATGTCTCCACAGGTGAACAAAAAAGGAACTGGAAGGAAGCAAGGAGTGTACCACGTGAACAGAAGAACTGGGAGTGGGGTACCAGCCCCCTCCCCACCGGATTGGTTTTGCTTTAATGGCCACACAAATGAAATATTTAGCTTTTATAAAACTTGCACACCAACCGTAAAAGTGGTTTGGCCAGAGATAATAAGAAATCTATAAGAAACAACACGGGCAAGTGGGACATCAGCATATTTAAGTAAAGATGCCCACAACAATGAGGAAACTAGTAACCTCACCGTTGCAATAATAGCTACTTGCCCTGCTACTCATTGGTGCCTGATGCCTTAAAAGGCCTCAAGAATTATGGAATTGCATGGGTTCCCATTAACAATCAAACATCTGTGAACCATGCTTGGTCCTATAAGAGAAACAGTGACTCTAGTCAACGTAACGTCCTTCAAGTCACATACATAGAACAAATACACACTAATAGCGATGGGGAATACACGGCCTTGGGCCGCCCCTCATTCACACATAATTATTTTGTTTATTGTAACAACATGAACACTATGAGGACAAAGAATACACAGTCCTCTGTATTAAAGTTTGTATGGGACATCGTGAAGAAAACCTAACACTAATATCAGATCATGTACCAATTATACTGACAAGGTACCCGTTGGAGTGGGACCTACTGACTCCCACTGGGGTTTACCACTTAAATCCCAGACAAAGGTAACCCCCGAGGCATGGCTGTCATTTGTTAAACAATGGCCATTGCTAACTTGCTCTCATGTGAATATCATCAACAAGGTCCTTAAGGACAAAATAGAGCCTCCCAAATTGTGCACCATGCCCTGAACAGACCCCTGTCCCAGAACCAGGACAACTGTCACTGGTCCTTACCTTGGTGATGTTCCACACTGGTATAGACCAGCTGTGTGCTAGACTGGCTAATCGAATTGGCAAGCGCCTAATTAGGCAACGACGGGGCTTAGCAGATACCATTGCAGATTGGTTTGGGCCTGGAAACACTGTCAGCAACACTTATATCATAGCCCAGAAATTGTATAGAATCCATGCTGGCAGATGCAGTAACATCGAGTGCCTGTAAAGACACCAGCCAAGCTACTCAAGTGATCCTAAATAGTTTGAAGGATCTGTCCAGCTCTGTGTCCACTTCCAGATATTTGGACCAGAGACTAATTGGATTGTTAATTAATGGAACTAAATTAAAGGAATTAAAAGGCCAGTATTGAAGACTAGGGTAAGCTTTAGCCACTACCACCCAGCCCTTATGGAGGTGGTGAGTCCCCATCTCCCCCGTGCCTATCCATGGGAGTGGGGAAATAGGGAATCCATGAGAATCCAGAGGCCTATTCGGACAGGCCATAGTATAACATTTTGGCCCCTCTGGGTATGCCCACTTACAGCAAGCAAGAGCATATAGATACAGTCGAGGGCATCGCTTATTCAGAAGGTGTGGGGCCTCCCTATATCCCAGGGATTTTTGCACCCACTTTCATAAGGAAATTTTATGTACTTGCCCATCTAACATCATGACGAATCTGCCTAGGTTTGATGTGGTTGTCACAGAGAAACAAAAACATCGAGCTGGTCCAAATAAACGGTACCTACTGGTGTTTGACTACCCAGACAGATCACTCCATCCTGCCCCTCTACACATCCGTCTGTGTGCATAACAGCCCCTCACCTGAATGATCCTGACCATTGATGGGATGCGGCTCTACCTCACTTCGGCAGTGATGGGTAACCTAACGTGAGATCCTGAGTGGCACGGCGGAAGTAAGTACCTAGAGGAGGGTTTACTGGCCCTGCAAGCGAAGATCGAGGAGTTGGTGGCCAATGCCCAAAGATATATCGGGGCTGGCCGTCTGGGGTACGCACAGATAGGGAAACACCGTGGACCATGCCAAACACCTACCTCTGCAGCACTCGACCAGGCAGTAGAGGTCAAGTCTATTATCATGGGCAGCGCCAGTAAGGCGATGAAATATCTTGGGGATGGATTTGAATAGTGTTTTGCCAAATTATGTGGGGAGTTTTGATTTTAACATTTATAATAGTGCTGGTGCTGTACTGGCACTTCCAAGGTAAATTAAGAAAACCCTGAAATTGTTGTATTTAACCTGGCGGGTTAAAGAGAACCCCAAAGTCAAGAGAAAGGAACTATAGGAGTAAACTGAGGCAGTCCATGGTATCTTGCTGAGAACTGACAACTCAAATCATTAGGCCAGCTCTGGGAAGCATATACTACAGCAGTTACTGTGCCCCTGGTGCCCCTGGCAACCACATTCCAAAGGGCTTCACTTTGATAAGGCCGGTACCAAACAACCAAACAACCGCGCAGGATTGTTTTTACGGTTTGCTTTATTCCTAGGAAATAAGCTTGGTTCCAAAGGAGCCAGCTGGCTTTTAGCTCAGAGAATAGAGACTCTTATGTCCATCAGCGAAAGACCGCTCTAGAAAGACCTTTACCAAGTTTTGCTAACCACCAACACCGCTGTGAAGTGCCAAGAACTGACTGTTGGCCAATGCTTCTCACTGCAAAAAGATCCCTCCATCTCGAAATGATCCTACCCCGACTGCTGACCTCTCTCTCCTTCTGGTCCTGCTTTCCCACCTGCTGGACACCAGAAGAACCAAAATGTGACAGGGTGATGTGCTGGTAACCTCTCCCCTGCATGATGCTGAACCACGGCTGTTTCAAGAAAAAAAAGAGGAAAAGTCCGCTCCTCTGACACCGCCAAAGCCCAAAGACTTCTGACTACAAAAGGACACTAAGAACTGACCTTGGGGAAAGAAGCGAAGTATTGTATATTGCCAAGGAGAAACTTGCCGGAGTGGTTTGGGTTTCTCCCTTTGATCTGGACTCTGTGCTTATGGACGGGTACCATCAGCATGTACTGCCCTCCCCGACTGGTCTTAGATGCAATTAACCCTTAAGTTCCAAATACCCTTTAATTGGATTACCTTAGTACCCGAACGATTCCAAAACCTGCGTTCACCAGAGGTCCAAAGAAATCTCTGAATATCCATTTAATCCATAGCACATTCTCTTTGGTGTACTAATTATGATATGTTGTGTTATGTTATTAAAATTATACAACAGCCCCATCATAGAATTATATTGGGGATATTAATGATTATATTGCTTTTGCTTATTAAAGGTTTCATATCTGATTGTTGTTGTAAAAGATGTAGTAATAGAAATAGCTTTTATGTTTGTACTAATTATGTAATGCTTAATGAAAATAAAGGTTTAGAAAGGTAGTTGTGCTGTAAGCACAAAAGGGGGGACTGTGGAGGCAGGAAAAGGGAATAAGGGAATTTGTGTGCAGCCATCTTGGTCTTGTTAACAAGAGAGCAAGAGTCAGGCTAAGTCTGTGGCCTGACAACGCGAGATCTGTGATTAGACGCTGCCTTTGCCTCTCGCCTCCATACGGAGATACGGATAGAAGCTGACTCTGGCAGGGACCTTGAGATAAGGAGCATCGGGGTGGAACTAAAATAACTATTAGCCATTGGTGTCTGTAATGGGAAGGAGACTAATTGTTATTGTTATTGTATCAATGGACAGTATATAAACTGCTTCATAATTGCTTGTATTCGAAGATCTGCCTCGGAAGGGGGGGGGCTTCCCCCCCCCCGTCCGAACCAGTTTTTCCCTTGCTGCAGCTCGTAATAAAACTGCCTCTGGCTACTTGTTGCTTACAAACGCAGAGTGAGGACAATGTTTTCTTCCACACTATGGATAGTAATTCCATGCTCCAATAATAAGAAATTAGTAGTAGGGATATATTACCGACCACCTGACCAGGACAGCGATACTGACATTGAAATGCTGAGGGAGATTAGAGAGGCTACCAAAATAAAGAACTCTATAATAATGGGGGATTTTAATTATCCCCATATTGACTGGATACATGTCACCTCAGGAAGAGAAGCAGAGATAAAATTTCTCAATGGCCTAAATGACTGCTTCTTGGAGCAGCTGGTGCAGGAACCCACAAGGGGAGAGGCAATTCTCGATTTAGTCCTGAGTGGAGCGCAGGATCAGGTCCAGGAAATAACCATTACAGGACCGCTTGGAAATAGTGACCATAATATAATAACATTCAACATTCCTGTGGTGGGAAGAACACCTCAGCAGTCCAGCACCCTGGCATTTCATTTCAAAAAGAGGAATTACACAAAAATGAGGAGGTTAGTTAAACAGAAATTAAAAGGCACAGTGACTAGAGCCAAATCCCTGCAAGCTGCATGGAAACTTTTTAAAGACACCATAATAGAGGCCCAACTTAAATGTATACCCCAAATTATAAAACATAGTAAGAAACCTAAAAAAGAGTCACTGTGGCTTAACCACCGTGTAAAAGAAGCAGTGAGGGACAAAAAGGCATCTTTCAAGAAGTGGAAGTCCAATCCCAGTGAGATAAATAGAAAGGAACATAAACACTGTCAAATCAAGTGTAAAAATGTAATAAGAAAAGCAAAAAAAGATTTTGAGGAACAGCTAGCCAAAAACTCAAAAAGGAATAACAAAATGTTTTTTAAGTACATTAGAAGCAGGAAGCCTGCTAAAAAACCTGTGGGTCCCCTAGACGATCGAACTACAAAAGGCGCAATCAAGGACGATAAAGCCATTGCGGAGAAACGAAATGATTTCTTTGCTTCAGTCTTCACGGCTGAGGACGTTGGGGAGATTCCCAAATCTGCACCGTCCTTTGTGGGTGATGAATCTGAGGAACTGTCCCGGATTGAAGCGTCATTAGAGGAGGTTTTGGAACAAATAGAAAAACTTAATGTTAACAAATCTCCGGGACCGGATGGCATTCATCCAAGGGTTCTAAAAGAACTCAGATGGGAAACTGCTGAACTATTATCTGTGGTTTGTAACCTAATCTTTAAATCGGCTTCTGTACCTAATGACTGGAAGGTAGCCAACGTGACACCAATATACAAAAAGGGCTCTAGAGGCGATCCGGGCAATTACAGACCGGTAAGTCTAACTTCAGTACCGGGCAAATTAGTTGAAACAATAGTAAAGAATAAAATTGTGAGGCACGTAGAAAAACATAATTTGTTGGGCAAAAGTCAACATGGTTTCTGTAAAGGGAAATCCTGTCTTACTAATCTATGAGAGTTCTTTGAAGGGGTTAACAAACATGCGGACAAGGGGGATCCAGTAGATATAGTATACTTAGATTTTCAGAAAGCCTTTGACAAGGTCCCTCACCAAAGGCTCTTGTGTAAATTACATGGCCATGGGATAAGAGGGAAGGTCCTTTCTTGAATTGAGAACTGGTTAAAAGACAGGAAACAAAGGGTAGGAATAAATGGTAAATTTTCAGAATGGAGAGGGCGAATAAAGAAAAGTTATTTATTAGTTCCCATAATAGAAGAACTAGAGGACACCAAATGAAATTAATGGGTAGCAGGTTTAAAACTAATAAAAGAAAGTTCTTCACACAGCGTGTAGTCAGCCTGTGGAACTCCTTGCCAGAGGAGGCTGTGAAGGCTAGGACTATAACAGAGTTTAAAGAGAAGCTAGATAATTTCATGGAGGTTAGGTCCATAAAAGGCTATTAGTCAGGGGATAGAAATGGTGTCCTTGGCCTCTGTTTGTCAGAGGCTGGGAGTGGGATGGCAGGAGACAAATCCCTTGATCATTGTCTTTGGTCCACCCTCTCTGGGGCACCTGGTGTTGGCCACTGTCGGCAGACAGGCTACTGGGCTAGATGGACCTTTGGTCTGACCCAGTACGGCCGTTCTTATGTTCTTATGAGCTATTTCAATGCACAGACAATAATTTAACACCTACACCTAGGACAAGACCCAAGATGCTTGATTTTAAGGATACTTATTTCTCGAAATCACACACACACACACAGACACAGTTCCACCACTAAGAACTTACGATTGTCAGATGATTGGTTGATTCTCAGACGATTGTCACACGGGAGGTCGTGGCCTCATTGTTTCTCCATGCGCACAATGTCCACAACGCAACGCTCGGTAGGAACAAGCACAGCTTCTAGTTGCAGTGAGTAAGGCCATGGGACCCCCTACCCAATCCCTCCCACCAATTGTCTTTTCTACCCCTATTTTATAACAAAGTGAGACTTGACGTGGTCGTTTTAGTGAAATCTGCCAATTAATCATCTATTGTATATGCCCCTCTCTGGTAATCAAACTACCATCTTTTAGTGAATATACCCCACACCTAAATATACCCTGAACATGAATATACCCTGCGGTTTTTTTTTTTTTGGAGTTAAAAAACTCTTGTATACCCTGCACACAAGTATAACCGGCGGGCTATAAAAGGCTCTGCTGGGGGTATATTTACGGTATGTGGGGGGGGGGTTGGGGAAATTAGTCAGCCACTCACCACCCAGTTCCTGAGCAGCCACCAGACTCCAATTATCTACTTAATTGATAGTTCTATGGCTGTATCAGTGATTTTGCTCATTAGCATTCTTAAGTCCCAGTACCGGGTTACTCCTAATGTTCTTGGCACGGTTCCTCTATATACAAATACTCTCAGTGCACTGTTGTTTAACGCACTCCTGACTTTCAAAGGTCGACTGTTGCCCTGGCCCCGGGGCTTGCATTTACTAAGCTCAAATCAGGCTTGTTTTGCCTTATAAGAAGCCTCGCTCTGGTCAAGGCAACCATCGTTAGACCGGTCCATTCAGGGCCAAACCCCGTCAAGATGGTGTTTCAGGCACCCCTACAATTCCCCTCACTGGCAGCATGGGCCGATGCTTCTCTGTGAGCTGGATCCTTGTGATTTCCTTTTCCTCCGGCCCTGGTCTCACAGCTCAGTGCCCTGGGTTTAACCACCAAATGGCTGGGGCTCCCCTGCCCGGACTGACAGAGACCCAGGAGAGAAAACCCCTCCCAGCGATGGATTCGATAAACCTCCCCATCGATTCCAGAAGCAGCCTGTGTAACTGAAAAGTAGAGAGGGTGCAGGGTGGGGTGGGGAGGGGATTTTACCGCCCAGATGTGGGCTAGAGAAATAACAGGGCAAGACCCAACATTTCCCATAATGCCTTTCTGGATCAGGCGGTGAGGGAGGAAACTGGGAGGGAGGGGCCTTACAGACGGGGTGAGGACCAACCAGGAGGAGCTGGTGGTGACGCTGGAGTGGGAAGGCGATGGAGGTGAAAGGGATCCTGAAATAGTTGCATCCCTGATCCTAACGAGAGGCAGGATTGGAAGCAGCAGGATAAGGCCCAAAGATGTCAATGAGCCAGCAGAGATGCCCCCATGCACAGAGAAATGGAAGGGCTGACGGAGTTCTGAAGATCGGACCGCTTCTCACAGAAGTCACAACTGCAAACTACCTCCATGACAAGAAATGACGGGAAGACTCGTAAGAGGCCAAGAGAGTTCCAAGAATCCTACCAAAAGGGGAACATTGGAAGAAGTTACTAAAGGGGGTAGAAAAGAACGGCCCAGTCCTGTAGGAACAAAATCAGAGAGGTTAGAACACAAATCCGGTTCCACCAAGCAAGAGACAGAAAAGGGAACGAGAGGAGGTTCTTGAAATGCATTCGGAGCAAGAGAACGGTTCAGGAAAGTGTCATCTCACTACTGATGTCGAACAGAAGGGCAGCGGCTCTGGAATGGAGCCAGGCACTGAGATGTTGGTCTGTGTGTGTCGGGGTGAATGCAACGGGGGTTTCCTGGATAGTGGAAACCCTGAGCCCTACACACTCACCCCCCATGAGCCACCACTGCACTGATACTGCTGGCACACTGCAAATCTGTGGCAGGCCCAGCATGTGCACAGCCAGCAGGGGCACACTCCACTGAGTTCCAGGAAATGTCCTTCAGCCACGTCCGAGCCAACCAGCAGGAAGTTCCCGGTCATAGGAGACTGGGGGTCAGGACTCCTGGGTCCTATACCATGAATCAGATGTCAGAAATGGTAACACACCTGCAGGAGAACATTGTACCCTGCCTGGTCACTCGATCATGGGGTTCAGAAGTCGTTGTTCTTCTACAAAGGGATTTCACTAGCCAATCACAGAGAGAGTCTGCAGAACGGGAATTCATCAACAGATTGGACAGCGTTACCCTGGGCTTGAACAGAAACCTTAACTGGTTAACTCTCTACAAAGCCAATTTCTCCTGCCTTTCACATCTGCTTTTTCACATCAAAAGCTATGGAAAGGACCCATCAAACCCTGTTAATTAGCTTCATTAATATGGGTCCTACAATTGGCAGCGACCTGGTTTTGCTGTACTATAGGCCTTGGATTCTCTTACTTCCACTCCAATTCATATGATGAAGTGGGTTTTACCCACAAAAGCTCATGATGATATTTCCATTATAAAACATATAGATATGTTAGGGTATGTCTACACTACAAAGTTAATTCAAAATAACAGCAGTTATTTCGAATTAACTTTAATAGCGTCTACACAGCCAAACTGCTATTTCGAAATAAATTCAAAATAATGGAGCCCTTATTTTGAATTTGGTAAACCTCATTCTACGAGGAGTAACACCAACTCCTAAATAGCTATTTCGAATTAAGTGCTGTGTAGACACTTAATTCGAAATAGGGGGCCTCCAGCCCTTCCCAGGGAGCCCTGGTGGCCACTCTGGGCACAACCAGGAAAGCTTACTCTCCTCTCCCCCAGCCCTGGAGCCATTAAAGGGGTAGAGCCTGGCCACAGTGCCTGTGCCAGCTCCAAGCCTGCCAGCCCAGAGCCAGCAGTGGCCACCGGGGCCCCTGACCCAGTGGCCCGAAAACATGAGCCAGCAAGCCACTGGCAGCCAACCCTCCACCGCTCCCCAGGAGCAGTCTGCCAGCTCCCAGGAGCCTGACAGGGTCTGGAGTAGGCGGGCGCCTTCCTGGTCCAGGATAGAGATCACGGACCTTCTTCAGGTTTGGGGGGGATGCCCCCAACGTCCATGATCTCCACACTAGATGAAGGAATGCGGCCGTCTATGGCAGGATAGCTGCCAGCCTGGCCACCAAAGGCCACATGTGAACCCAGGAGCAGGTTTGCATGAAAGTCAAGTTGGTCCAGCAAGACCCATAACCCTGACCCCTGAACTTCCCCTCCCCCTTCTTCCCCTTGCTTCCCCCTTCCCCTCCCCTCTCCCACCCTATCTCTTCCCCTCTCCCACCTCCTTTTCCCAGTCTCCCCAGAGGTTCATCCCCCCCCCCAGTTTTGTTCAATAAACCCAGTTTCTATTTTTGAACATACGTGTCTTTTATTTGACATCAGAAAGGGGGGCTAGGGATTGGTAATTGGAAGGATGTGAGGGAGGAATGGGGCATGAACCCCTGGTGGGGAGGACCAGGGTGGCTCTGAGGGCTTCTTGTGGCGGACGGTCTCCCTCAGGGCCTCCTGGATCCTGACACCCCCCCCGATGGACCCCCGGATGGCAGCCTGCAGCAAGTGCAGCCAGGCTGATGGCAACGACCCCACGAGACGCACCGGCGTGCCCAGGGGCAGCTCTGGCTCCATGTGGCCGAGTGCTGTGGTGCTTCGGGTGCAGGCACCCAGGTCACTCCAAGACAGGACTGCTTTGCTGTCCCTCATCGAGGTAGACAAGCAAGCGGGGAACCCTGAGAACTGTCTGTCCGGGGTGGGGGTTGGGTCCCTTTAAGCACGGAGCTCAGTTAGCCTCAGGCAGCGGCCACACACATTAAGTCCTAACCTGATGCCCTGCCAGCACTGGTTCCGGCCAGCCTTAACTTCAGTTCAGGGTCCACTCAGTGTGGACGCGCTATTTCGAAATAGCAAAACGCTATTTCGAAATAGTTTTTGTGTCTAGATGCGTTATTTCGAATTAGCTTAATTCGAATTAACTATTTTGAATTAAGTTAATTCGCAATAGTGCTGTAGTGTAGACATACCCAGAGATCTGTGCTTCAAGGTCCACTCCATCTTCCTGCCCAGTGTTCCTTGTAGGCCTGGCAGTGCTGCCTGGTTCAATTCATCTTATTCCCTCAGCTCCTCGCTTAAAACTCACACAAAGAAAAGAGCAGGTGAGTTTAAATTTCAACACCTTCTGCCATTGGCTATCCTGGCTCCCTGACAACAGCCCCTACCGACCTGAGTTTAGTCCTTTCTTCACCGAGTGTTGGCCAACCCTCCTCCTATCCATCACAAGAGGCCATCTGAAATTGGTTCCAAACCATGTCTTTGGATGGAGAGCCATGGACAGCCCCCTTAAATGGCGCGTCATTGACTAGATTGAGCAGTTTTAAAGTTCACTCCGCAACCAAAATACCGAATTTCATGTCCTCAGGGATCACATGAGTTGCACCCCACCTCAAAGGTACAGACGTGTTCTGTAGCATCACCTGTCTCCTTGAATGCAGGCAGAGCCGACCCATCCACTGAATGGTTTGGGGCACCCACCTATGGCCGGTGCTTTGGGTGTCCCCGTGTCACAAATCATGGGTAGTGTGAATGGTTGGCATGAGTAAATTAACAGTAAGTGAGCTGAAGAGTGGCTGTACTAAGGTCCAAGCCAGTGCCCCCAAAGGATTATGGACTTGTTTACAACTTTAAGAGAAAGGACCGTGTGAAATAAGAGAACTGGGTCTGTGTGCTGAGGAGAGAAAACGGTATCGAAGGAGGCAACATTCCCACATAGGAAGGAGTAACAAGGGAGAGACTTCGTCAATGATATTCTATGGTTTATCACTAGTGGAGAGGCAAGCAACATTGGGTGGTGTAAGCAGGACGCTCCAAGATCGGTCGTGAGAACACTGGCAGAAGGAGGGGGGGATGCAAGCTACGGACATCACCCCACCCGGACCTGGACCGTGTGTAACCAATGGACTGATTTCCTCTCCTCCGAGGGGTTATATACAACACTAATTTGCCTCACGAGTTGGAGTCCATTGGTTCAGCACATTGGGGTGACGTACATGTCAGACTTCTGCCTCCGTCAAATTAACCAAGATTACCTGGGGCCTGGCCAGCCCCAGAGGGTGAGTGGGATGGGTGTATGAGTCTGTGTGTGTTAAATTGAATTTAGAATTAGGCTGCTACATTGGGTTAAGGATTCGATTTAGATTGTTAATTATTCCATTTAAATGTTGCTTTTAATGCCTTTTAATGCTTGTGATGCCTTTTAATGTCTTTTAGTTGCTTAGTACTATATATATATATATATATATATATATATAGTGCTCTTAAAACTGCTCCTGAATTATGTGCAATAAAACTTGTGAAACGTATGGTTAAGATACCGTGGAAGTCTCTTTTGTTCAGTAAAAACACTGAACTAAATGTGTATTGTGATACGGCTCGATTAACCGGATCACAGCGCCCTCTTGTGATACCCAGGAGTCCAGAGCAACCCTTGTGGCAATAGGGGTTGGACTTGGACCCACATTCACCCGCCCCAGTCCACTCCATGCCTCCAGCCTCCAACAGTGTGACTGGGAGAAGGGGGGTTGGAGCAAGGGCTGGATGTGGGGTGGAGGAGAACTGTCCCAAGTTCTGCACCCTTCTTGGGACAGCTTTGTACACAGGACACGGTTGTTCCCATGGTAAATTTGGGGAGCGATGGGAATCAACGGTGAAGGTTCTAGTTTTGCCTGCTTGTTGGCAGCTCTGCCCACTGGGACCTGAGTTACAGACTTTGCAGGCTCATGGACTTTGGGGTCCAGTCGTAGTTTCCTGGCTGATTGTCTGGAAATGCCTTTTTAAAAAGAAATATTCAGCGAATCCCGGCTGATTCCTAGGGCACCCGATTACCCCTAGCATGAGAAGAGGGACTTCCTTAGTGCTGAGACGTTGCCTGGCAGAATCCGGACCCAGCTACAGAACCTGCTGTTTATTCTGCCCCACCCTCCCAAAGGCTGAGGGGGAGAAAATCCTGGAGTTTGTGGGAGGAGCTGGGTGGGGTCTGGGAAACAAATTCTGAAGCAGCTACGGAGCTTGCCCAGGGAAGGGGAGTGGGAAAAGCAGCTGGGTGGAAGCCAGGGGGGCAGGGCAAACAGTTACAATCTCTGTGTCCTGTAAAAGTTTGTGACAGAAAGTATCCCTCGGAATCCCAGACCGCGGGACACTGGGAAGAAACAGTTTCCCCTGAGCCCAGCTACTGGGGATTCCACCCCCGTCCTTCTACCGTCCCATTTGCTGCCCAGGGATGTTCTGGAAGGTGGGGGTAAGAACTGACGGCTACACTGTGCAAACTGAAACTAAGATCAAGGAGCCCAGAGACTGGAAAAGAAAAAAAAAGGGGGGGGGGGGGGAGTGCAGCAGCCATGGCTACACTTACAGGGCCACTGGGACCTTTTGAGGAGACTTCAGAGCAATGGCACATGTATAGTGAGCGTTTTGAACTGTTTGTTATTGCAAATGACATTAAAGAAGAGAAGAAGGTGCCAATATTTTTAAGTGTTGTAGGGGCTAAGATCTACTCTCTGCTACGCAGTTTGCTGCTCCCTGTTAAGCCAGAGGCCAAATCTTACAGTGACATTGTGGAAATCCCGGGGTCACATTATGCTCCAAAACCATTGGTAATTGCATAAGAACATAAGAACGGCCATACTGGGTCAGACCAAAGGTCCATCTAGCCCAGTATCCTGTCTGCCGACAGTGGCCAGCACCAGGTGCCCCAGAGAGGGTGGACCGAAGACAACGATCAAGGGATTTGTCTCCTGCCATCCCTCTCCAGCCTCTGACAAACAGAGGCCAAGGACACCATTTTATCCCCTGGCTAATAGTCTTTTATGGACCTAACCTCCATGAAATTATCTAGCTTCTCTTTAAACTCTATTATAGTCCTAGCCTTCACAGCCTCCTCTGGCAAGGAGTTCCACAGGTTGACTCCACGCTGTGTGAAGAAGAACTTTCTTTTATTAGTTTAAAACCTGCTACCCATTAACTTCATTTGGTGTCCTCTAGTTCTTCTGTTATGGGAACAAATAAATAACTTTTCTGTATCCACCCTCTCCACACCACTCATGATTTTATAGACCTTTATCCTATCCCCCCTCAGCCTCCTCTTTTCTAAACTGAAAAGTCCCAGTCGCTTTAACCTCTCCTCATATGAGACCCGTTCCAAACCCCTCATCATTTTAGTTGCCCTTTTCTGAACCCTTTCCAAGGCCAAAATATCTTTTTTGAGGTGAGGAGACCACATCGGTACACAGTATTCAAGATGTGGGCGTACCATAGTTTTATACAGGGGCAGTAAGATATTCTGGGTCTTATTTTCTATCCCTTTCTTAATAATTCCTAGCATCCTATTTGCCTTTTTGACCGCCGCTGCACACTGTGTGGAAGTTTTCAGAGAACTGTCCATGATAACTCCAAGATCTCTTTCCTGTTTGTGGTGAAAGGCCATTACCCAGCCTTAATGGGGAGATCATGGCTTAGGAAGATCCCGCTGAACTGGGCAAAAGTGCACTGGATGACTAAAGAAGAAACAGGTCTGACCAATATATTAAAGAAACATGCTCCTGTTTTCGGAGAGGATCTGGGAAGTATGAGGGGAATCACCGTGAAACTGAACATTAAACCGGGTAGCCAACCAAAATATCTGAAGGCCAGAACTGTGCCATATGCTATCAGGCCAAAAGTTGAAGCAGACCTGGAGTGCCTAGTCAAAAATGGAGTCCTAATACCAGTTACCCATAGTCCATGGGCAACTCCAATAGTTCCAATATTGAAGAAAGACGGTTCTATTCGGATTTGTGGGGATTTTAAGGTCACTGTTAACCCTGTGTTATGTGCAGAGCAATACCCCCTTCCTCGCATCGATGACATCTTTGTGGGCCTGGCTGGGGGAGAAAAGTTCAGCAAGATTGATCTGAGTCAAGCATATTTACAGATGCAAGTTGATGAGGAATCCCAAGAGCTGTTGACTATTGTGACACATAAAGGGCTTTATCATTATTGTCGCTTACCCTTTGGAATAACTTCTGCTTCAGCTTTGTTCCAGAGAGCTATGGACCAGATCTTGTGTGGCTTGCCAGGAGTCCAGTGCTATCCTGACAACATCCTGGTCACCGACGGGAATGAGGAGGATCACCTTAAGAACTTAGAGGCTACCCTACAAAGACTGGAAGAGTATGGCCTACGAGTCCGTAAAGATAAGTGTTCAATCTTTCAACCCTCTGTTGAATATTTGGGACACATCATTGATGCTACTGGCCTTCATAAGTCCCCTTCAAAAGTTAAGGCTATTGTGGAGTCTCTACCCCCTCAAAGTGTTAGTCAACTTTGCTCGTTTCTAGGACTATTGAACTATTATGGAAGGTTTATTTCACAACTAGCCACACTATTAAAACCACTTCATGAGCTCCTTGGCCAGAACAAGGTCTGGAAGAGGCCTGACACCTGTGATGTTGCATTTAACAAGGCTAAATGTGCATTGCTAAACGCAGAGGTCCTGACGCATTTTGATCCATCCTCACATTTAAGTTGGCTTGTGATGCCTCCCCATGTAGAGTGGGAGCGGTCTTGTCACATGTTATGCCTTCAGGAGAGGAGAAACCAACTGCATTTGCTTCACGCACCTTAAGCAAGGCTGAAACTAACTATGCGCAAATTGAACGTGAAGCATTGGGAATCGTTTTCGGGATTCGGAAATTTCACCAGTACCTGTTTGGACAGAAGTTTGCACTGCTCACTGACCATCAACCTCTGATGGCAATTTTTGGTCCACACACAGGTATTCCACCAGTGGCTGCGAGTCGTATGCAACGATGGGCATTGTGGCTTTCAGGACACACATATGAGATGAGATATCGGAAAGCCACTCTGCATGGCAATGCAGATGGTCTCTCTAGGCTGCCTTTGCCAGTCAAACATCAAGATAGTGGCCAGAAGGAAATCTTTTACTTTAAACAGGTAGAGAACATGCCCATCACTGCTGCACAAGTTAAGAGAACAACTCGTGTTGACCCAGTACTGCCCCAAGTAATGGAACTAGTGATGCGTGGAACATCTCTACGGAACTGTCAGGTCTCACCTGACCTTGTCCCCTACATGTCCAGGAGAATGGACTTATCAACCCATTCGGGGTGCTTGTTGTGGGGCATGCGTGTCATTATTCCAAAAATACTGTAACAACAAGATCTATATCTACAGCCCAATATATAACACCCACCCCCTTCCTCTGCAGCTGAGTGAAACTGAAAGCCACAGGCTGTGTGATGAAACAGGAAGGAGCAGCCGGCTCTTCTCTCTGCCTTGGCTGTGTGCCCAGAAAGGAGAAAGTTAGAAAAACGTCCCCCATCTTTTACTGTTGACACGGCTAAGGCTGGGCCCTTACACACGGCAATAAAAATGGATCCGCATGCTCACTTGGAGCAATACTCAAGCCCCGGTGGCTTTCTTATGGCAGCGTGTGGCTGCCTTTAAAAAGAAGCCAAAAACTCTGTCCTGCTTTCACGAGCCCTTTGCAACACAGGGAAAATCATCGTCGCTTTCAGACCAGTCCTCCCTAGAGAGACCGACAGGAAGTGTCAGAGACAACCACAAATAGTCAGGGGTTGCAACAGCCCTTTGAAATGGAATTTATGGGCTTTTCCTACAGTGGGCAAGGTGCCCGGCTGCCAGTGCCCATCTTCCACAGTGCGTGTCCTGAGAAGCCCCCCACGATGCCTTGAGATCGGGACAGAACTTTCCTCTGTTGATTAGTAAACTACTGATGTTAAACACGGCCAGTGCCAACTCCCTGCCCACCCTGCTCCCCAGCCATGAGCCCTCTGCCCATATCTGTGTCTCCCGTTCCCACCCGGTACAAAGTCCTGTGTCTCCGGCTAGTTCCTTCCAAATGTCACTGCTGTGGATTGAGCAGCTGGGGCTGTTCTGTGCTCACAGAAACCCTCCCCTAAGATAATCGCACGTTAGAGCAGAGACAGCTGGGGACAAGGAGCAGGAGTTTATTGAATCTTTATTGGGCTGATCCTGCCCCGCTGAAGCAGGGCGGGGAAGGAAAGTGGATTTGCCTTTTCTGAACTTTGCTCAGCTTGAGACGTTGGTTTCCTCCCCAGGTGTTGGAGCCCCAGAGACCTTGATGCAGGGAGGAGAGGCAATGCCTCCTGCTGCTGTCCGGGTCCTGGCTCCAACACCTGCCCCATAGAGCTGCCGTCCTGTCTCCTCCAGGGAAATGGCTCCTAGGGCCAACCCTCTACTGGTGTCTCTCTGGCTCCTGTCTCTCTGCTCTGTCGCCTGGGCTGGTAAGTGACCCCTGTTCTGTTGGACACCTGGGTCCCTCCTCCAGGGCTGGGTGCTGGGGGGTCCTCTTGGGTTGCTGCTGCCCCAGATGTCTGGGTCCCCTTCCCCATCCCAGTCTCTCTCTTCTCAGTTTGGATGTTGTAAGGTCCCCTTCCTTATGCCTGCCTCTCTCCCTCCTGCAGGGCTGCACCGTCTCTCCTCTTTCCAGCTCATCTCACCGGAGGCGGCCCCCGGGCTGCCCAAGCGCCTGAGTGTGCTGAGGGTGAACGACCTGGTGCTTGCAACCTATGACAGTGAAAGTAGCAGGCTGGTGCCCCGCAACGGGTACAGCCCAGGAGACCAGGAGTTATGGAGGGAGATCAGAACGTGGTACCGGGCCTGGGACTCCTGGGTGGAAACCGAGTACCAGGAACTGGTGCAGGAGGTAAACACCAGCGCCCCACAGGCCGGTGAGTCCTTGGTCCCCAGCACTCAGCTTGGCTCAGGAAGAGGGTGGTCAGGCGGCTCCAAGGAGGCAGGAGGGAGCTGGGGGAGGGGACACCACAGGAAAGGGACTTCCCTGATACTAAGTGACCACAGGGGAGGGGAGAGTGGCTGGGACCCACTAAATGATCCGAGTGAGGGAGAAGGGTTGGGATCCAGGACCTCTGGGTTCTATCTCAGCCTAGGGAGTTGAGTGGGGTTGTGATGGGGTGGACTGAGCCCCAATGCCCCCTACAAGACACCAGATGCTTTGCCACACCCCAACCCAGCGAGAGGAGCAGCAAAAAGGTCCTCCTGGCAGGATAGAGTGGCTGTCTCAGTGGCAGCCAATCAGGACCCAGCAGACCTGTATTAAAGAAGCTGCAGGGCTAGGGCCTGGCAGTTCCTCATAGGTCCTCGACCCAGGCAGGTCCTACACTGACTGGGGAGACCAGCAGCAGCACTACGGACAGTTCTGAGTGCGAGCTGAACTTAGATCTGGGTACAAAACTGGCCATAAGTTTCCTTCAAGAACCAACAACACCGTGGACAAGGCCAGTCAGGTCCTAGAGCCAAACCTTAAAGATGACCAGCGACCTTGCATGCCACCCATTTGCCACAGAGGGGCACTCATAGGCGGGTGGACCTCTTACAGGGGTTTAGTAGTTAGATATGACTGGCTGGTAGGCAGAACTCCTCAGCTCTAGGAAAGTCTACAGGATTGCGTGGGCTTTAGGGCTGGGAACGAGGACTCCTGGGCTATGTCTACACTGGTGGGTTCTTCCGGAAGAATGGCCATTCTTGCGCAAGAACCCACAGAGTGTCCTCACAGCTTGCCTGCTCTTGCTCAAGAGGATTTAAAGTACGGCATCGGAAGAGAGGGCTTCTTGCACAAGAGCTACGCTCTTTTCTAACAAGTGTAAGCCCTCTTGCGTGAGAGTCAATGTGGACGTGCGACAGGGATCTCCTGCATAAGAAACCCCTATGGCTAAAATGGCCATCGGAGCTTTCTTGCGCAAGAGAGCGTCCATACTGCCATGGATGCTCTTGTTCAAAAGCACAGCTCGCACATGGCAGTGTGGACGTCTTCTTGAGCAAGAGTTCTTGCACAAGAACCCTTGCTCAAGATGTTCTTGCTCAAGAACCCACCAATGTAGACAAAGCTCTGGTTTCTGTGCATGGGGGAACTTTTCTCTGTCTCTCCCTCCTGGCATGTCTCAGGGCTCAACGGCAAAGTTGTTTGGCACTCACTTTCCCTCCCCTCGTAGAGCCCTACTACATGCAGGTCCTGCAGGCCTGTGATATGAACGATGCCACCGGTGATGTCCGAGCCATCACCAGATATGCTCTCAATGGGGAGGACGTGCTACAGTACCAGACGGACCAGAAACACTGGTTCGCGGTGCACCCGGCGGCCCGGCCAGTAGTAGAGCGCTGGAACCAGAAAGGGGAGAGATTTGATGTGATGAACGTCCACACGCTGCGGCAATGCCGCACCTTGATCGGGCTCACTGCACCCTTCACCGCTCGGCAGACAGGTGAGCGCTCTGCCGGTGCCCCTCAGCCTCAACACGCAGCCCCCTGTTCTCCCAGACCCTGTGACAGTAACCCTTTCTCCCTCACCCCCAGCCCAGCCCGCAGTCCATGTGACCCTTGTCCCAGAGACCCAGGACAAGCCACGCCACCTCATCTGCCACGTGACAGGGTTCTACCCCCGCCACATCGAGGTGACCTGGAAGCCGGGAGGCCGGGAGGCCCTGGGGGAGCAGCTGAGGAGCAGGATCCTGCCCAATGGGGACCCCACCTTCCAGATCCAGGTGTCCATCGAGCTGGGGCAGAAGGGTCCCAGCCCTGTAGAGCATGTGTGTGTGGTGAGACACAGCAGCCTGGGGGCTACAACCCTGACAGTGACCTGGGGTGAGTACCGGGGAGGGGCAGGGCAAGGGGAGCAGTGGGTAGAGGCTGGGAATGGGGTGCCCACTCATGGGAAGAGCGTGGAAGAGATGGCTGCAAGGGATGGGTGGGGTGAGGGAGCTGGGAAATGCAAAGAGCAAGTTTTGGGGAGCACCAGGGACAGAAACAGAAAGGCAGGAGGGTTGGAGGAGATGGGGAGGGGTTTTGGGTGCTTGGAGGGTGCAAGCATAGGCACATATTGGGGTCTGATAATACATAAGAAAGTAGAAAGAGGCACTGGGGGGGGGGCTCAAAGGCAGGGAGAGGCAGGCAGAGAAGGGGTGTCTAGCTTCAGGGCAGACTCTCACGGAGGTGGCTGGGTGGAGCAGTCCAGCTGGGGAGAGAGATGCTAACCCAGGGTACTGGGCAGGGAGCAGGTGAAGGGGGCAGTCCCCACAGCAGGGGAGGGGCACAAAGGTTTGGGGGACCCAGAGCTCCATCTGTCTCTTGGCATTTCCAGATTCCCAGGCCACGGGCCTGATTGTTACCTGGTGGATTATGGCTGGCGGCATTCTGGTGGCGCTGGGAGTCGGCGCCCGGGTCTGGTGCTCGAGGAGGAAGCCAGGTGAATGATGCCCCCTTCTAGGCACGGTCTCCAGGTCCCGCAGCTGGTGGGGGACAAGATCTCCAACTTCTAGGTCAGGGGTGGGCAATTATATTTGATGGAGGAGGCACTCCAAGAAGTCGGAAAGTGGTTGAGGGCCACACGCTGCCATGACATGAATGGAGGGGGTGCAGGGTCTGGAATGGGGTCTGGGTGCAGAAGGCAGCTGGTGAGAAGTAAGTGAGGTGCAGGAGGGGGAGTGGGGTCAGGGAGGGAGTTTGGGTGAAGGAAGGGGTTGTGACCTGGGGCAGGAGCCTGGGATGCAAGAGAGGGTGCCGAGTCTGAGAAGGGGTCATGGCCAGGAGGGGGGATGTGACCAGGAGGGGGTGCAGCAACTGGGAAGAGTACGGGTGGAGGAGAAGAGGTTCAGAGGGGTGTGACTTACGTGGGGTAGAGGTGCAGAAGGGGGAGCACAGGGGTCCAGGGGTGGAGGGAGGAGGCAGGGAGCCAGAGACCCTTTGGGATGGAGAGCTTGGTCCCAGCTCAGGGCGTTGAGGGGGTCTTGGTGTGAGCCTGGTGTCCCCCCAGGGGAGATCGTTGGAGGATGGGAAGCCCGGCCCCACTCTAGGCCTTACATGGCTCTTCTGCGGATACCATCTGGAAATGATACTATTGAGAGATGTGGGTTCCTGGTGGCAGAGAACTTTGTGCTGACGGCTGCTAACCTCCCTGGAGAGTAAGTGCCTTGGGCTGGGCAGTGGGGGCAGGTGGGGTCAGCAGGGGAGGGGGAGCCGGAACCTCTGATGCCAGTGTGGGTGGCAGGGGAGGGGCAGGGGGTGGCCAGGCTGGGGGAGCAGAGCCCAGGGGTCTGACCTGCTCATGGGGTGTCAGTGAGTCTCTAGGGGCCTCTGCAACCCACGGCCCAGCCCCAGCGCTGGGTAAATCAATGGGGCTGTGGGCAGGAAGCCCAGCTGGGGCCTGGCCCCTTGCTCAGCACAGGTCAGGGAGGGGTCCCAGCCCCAGGGCGGCTCTGCGGGGCGCTGGGCTTGGAGCTGGGTATGGACCCCTGCCTGGATCGAGCTGGGTGGTCACTGGAGGTGGGACCCAGGGAAAAGCAGCTCAGGGGAGCAGCACAAGAGGCTGGTGGGCAGACGCTGGGACCCCAACGCCGCTGGCCAGAGCTCGGTGCAGTTGGAGCCTCCTGGATATGAAGGGCCCCTCGGGCCATCTCCCACCCGCCTGAGGCAGCCAGATCTCGTCCCATGGCTACATCAGAGCTGGCCCATGTGCGCTGTGGGTTGCACAATTTTGGAGACTACATCTCGGTCTATAAGGGCCCCAGGCTGCCCTGTCTCTGCATGTCACTACCCATGAGTCAAACCACAGGTGCCCGACCCACATCTCACGCCTGCCGCATGGGCTGCTCTTGGTTTTACAGCGACAAAAAAAGCATCACAGTCATCCTGGGAGCCCATAACACCAGGGAAGACAAAGGAACCCGACAGACTATCGATGTTAAACGCAGGATCCCACACGAGGGATTCAACAAGGACACTTCTAATAACAACATCATGCTGTTGGAGGTACCACCCCCATCCCATCCCCCACCCCCAGTGACCTCACACTGCTGCAGGTACCCCCCCATCCCATCCCCCACCCCCA
>CM064351.1:12937820-13084859 GCA_032595735.1 Pelochelys cantorii | reverse complement strand
TGACAGAGAGACCCTGACGACAGCCAATCAGGACAGAGGCACAAGGCGGGGGAAGCTCGGAGATTCCCGCGGTTTGGCAGCAGGGTGACCCCTTCCCAGGGTCTCTGCGGGGACCAGATGGAGAATTGGGACCGAGGGGCCAGGGCAAGAGGAGCCTCGTCAGCGTTTTCTCCTTCCCTGCGGCTGGCGGTGTCGGACCCGGTGAGACGGTCGAAGCCTCCGAGAGGTATGGAGCCTGCTCAGTTTGGTTCCCCTTTGTCCCCTCCCCTCCCTCTGTCTCGCCTTCTTCTGCGTCTTCCCCCCTTTCCCTGCCCCACCAAGCAGGGTGAGTGGGTGTTGGGCTGGGGCGGTCCTAGGCCTCACTCAGAGCTGGGCTGGCAGAGCGCTGGGAGCCGGATGCGACCTGGCCCGTCCTTTTGCACATCTGTTGAACCCTCTCCCCTCCCCCCGCTGCCTCCGAGCTCCCAGTATCGCTGCGGATTGGTGGAGTGGGTGGTTACTGACAGGGGAGACTTGCGGCCTTTTGTTCTCTTTAAACCTGTTCTTGGTGAGTCGTTATTAATGGTTCCCAGCCGTGCTGGAAGGGACTAACACGTGGGGCTCTGCAGGGGTCTGTACTGGGACGGTTCTGTTCCATCTTCATCAGTGATTTAGATATTGCCATAGAGAGGGCGCTTATTAAGTTTGCAGATGATACGAAGCTGGGAGGGGTGGCAAGTGCTTTGGAGGAAGGGTCAGAATTTAATGTGATCTGGACAAACTGGAAACATGGTCTGAGGTAAATAGGAGGAAGTTTAATAAAGACAAATGCAAAGTGCTCCACTTCGGAAGGGACAATCCACTTCACACACACGGAATGGGAAGCGATTCTCTTGGAAGGAGTCCTGCAGAAAGGGATCTAGGGGTCAGAGTGGACCACAAGCTAAATAGGAGCCAAAAGTGTGACACTTGAAAAAAAAAGCAACCATGATTGTGGGAGGCACTAACAGGAGCGTGGTGAGCAAGACACAAGAAGTCATTCTTCCGCTCTCCTCTGCGCTGCTTAGGCCTCACTTGGAGTCTTGTCTCCAGTTCTGGGCACCATGTTTCAGGAATGAATTGGAAAAATTGGAGAAGGCCTGGAGAAGAGCAAGGAAAATGTGGAACAGTTTAGAAAAGATGAGAATGAAAGAACTGGGCTTGTTTGGTCTGGAAAGGGGAAGACTGAGAGGGGATATGAGAGCGATTTTCACGTACCTAAAAGGGTGTCACAAGGAGGAGGGAGACAAACTGTTTTCCTTGGCCTCTGAGGACAGGACAAGAAGCCAAGGGCTTAAACCACAGCAAGGGAGGTTTAGGTTGGACATTAGAAAAATGTTTCTGGCTGTCAGAAAAACTTCCTGTCAGGGTGGTGAAACACTGGAAGAAATTGCCTGGGGAGGTTACGGAATCTCCATCACTGGAGATATTTCAGAGCAGGTTGCACAGACACCTGTCAGGGATGATCTAGGCCAGTGGCCCCCAACCTTTTGGGGCTGCGCGTGCGCCAGGCACCTAGGGGCGGGGCCCTGCATCCGGGGGCGGGGTCATGCGTATGCCGCACGTCTAGGGGTGGGGCCACGCGTGCATTGCGAGCAGGGCTGGCTCTAGGTTTTTTACTGTCCCAAGCAAAAAAATTTTTGTCCACACACAGCCCCCCTCCCTCACCTTGCACACTACTGCAGGACAGGCACTGAGGAGGAAAGCACCCCTTTCACCTTGCAGCTCTTTGACTCCCACCATGCCCTCCAGCCAAATCCAGCCTACGTCTTGTCTCCCCTCCACACACATCCCTCTCCACACACTTCTCGACCCCCCCCCCCAATCACCCACCAAACTCAGTTTCCACCTCCTCTCCCCTCCCAGGCAAACTCTACCCCTCGGTGACTGGACGCAGTCTGCCCCCCCTTCTATCCTCCACGTGATCCACCCTGCGCCCTCTCTTCCCTCCCAGCCAAATCCCATCACTCCTCCCCCCTTCCCTCCCAACTGGACGATTCCCCACCCCTCTCCCACTTCCCCCCACTGACCGAACCCCGTCTCCTTTCCTGCTCCCCACCAAACCCTCATGTCCCCTCCTCCCAGCACGTGCAGAAACATCGGAGCACCCTGAGGAAGGGGTGAAAGTGGCACAGGTCCCCCTGGGGATGTGCGTAGACACAACTGGGAAAGATAAAGGGAAAGGCCAGGGACACCTCTTCCCCCCAAATCTCTGAGCTGGGGCATGCGAGGCCCCCTCCAGCAGTTCCTCACCGCAGGACCAAGCAGATCAGGTTGCTGCGCCCCCCTTCACGTGGGGCTGAGCTTGCTGGTGCCAGTCAAAGGAGCGCAAACTATTCCCAGGCGCCGGAGTCTGCTTCATGGACGGGATGCTCCTTTGGGCATTTCCTGCTCTGCTGCTGATGGGTGCTGGGCCAGGAAGGCGACTGGAGTGGCGAGTGGCCAGCGCTCCTGCCGGGGCCGCCCCGCCACGACGCCCTCTCGTGCTAACTAGAGGGGGCACTTTTCTCCCTGGTGCCGGAGGAAGGCAGCCCCGGAGCCATGATGTCATGG
This sequence comes from Pelochelys cantorii, assembly GCA_032595735.1. NCBI lineage: Eukaryota > Metazoa > Chordata > Testudines > Trionychidae > Pelochelys > Pelochelys cantorii. The sequence goes on along the minus strand of CM064351.1, from coordinate 13,082,288 downwards.
CGCCTCAGCCAATCACGGCAGGGCTGCAAGTGTGACCTGCCCCACGCACCCAGCCTGCCAAGGGTGGCTCACTGCTGGCCCATCACTTGCTCCGCTGCCCCGCCCGTTGCCTTGGGCGGGCACAGGGAGGCCCGCGTCAGGCGTTACGGGTTAGGAATTCAGGAGTTCTCCGGCCAGTGTCTCTCAGGGGCGGCCGGAATGCTGCCCCTGGCAATGTGCCACACCAAGCATGTGCTTGGCTTGCTGGTGCCTAGAGCCGGCACCTGGCGGGCGCACATAAATGCCCCGTTGGGGACCACTGATCTAGACGGTGTTGGGTCCTGCCGCCAGGGCTGGGAACTGGACTCGATGGCTTCCCATGGTCCCTTCCCATTCTACTGTTATGTGAGTCACAGACCAGACGGATCAGTCCCAGACCAGCAGGGCTGGCGGGGAATAAGGGGGTGGTCAAGCTGTTTCTCTACCGTACCTATCTCTGGGCAGTTCCTGAGTCTCTCTAAGGGGCAGGGCTGCTCACACACTTGTACAGCTCTGGGCTGTGATTGTGCAAGTGTCCCAAGGTGGTGGCTGGGGGCAGGACACCAGTCATGCGTGGAGAGGGGACGGTGATGCCACAAAGGCCTGTGTGGGGAAGCAGCTGGGGGGGCGGGCGGCTCATGGAGATTCCCTGACATCAGCTGCAAGGCAGGGTAGCCTCAGAAACACCTCCCAGCCATTTCTGGTTGTGTGGGGAGCCCCCCAAAGAGGAGGGGCTGGAATCCCTCTGAGACCAACCCCTCGGGGGGTGACCTGGGCCAGCCCTTGGGACGTCCCCTGAGATCTCTCGGCCACCCCCCCTCTCCCAGTCTCACTGCTGATTGGCTGAGCAGGGGGCTATGGAGAGGGAGGAGGTTTCCCGGTTTCCCAGCGGTGACCCCGGCTACACTTACTTCCTTTGCAGGCTCCGCACGGGCAGGGTCTGGCCTCGGGTTGGCCCTGCGGGGAGATCTGAGGGCAGAGCTCCACACCCTGGCTCAGACAGCGAGGAGGTGAGCGTGGGCGAGTAGGGGAAGGCTGTTTTCCTTCAGCGCTGCTGATGGGGTCGGGAAAGGGGAGACTGGGGACCCTTGGGCAGGGCTGTGTTGGGCCCTTCCTCCTTCAGGGACAGGGTTGGGAGATGGAAGTTGAAATCAGGGCCTGGCTGGCTCTGGGAACAAGAACCTCAAATCTCACCCCCCACCCCCACAACTTCCCTCTCCCCCACCATGGGATCCATCCACATTGTCCTAGTCTGGAGAAACAAGTCCCTTTCTAAGAACTGTGCCCAATGGATCCGATTCGCTCCCCTGAGCACCGGGGCCCAGCCCCAGGGATGGGGATGGGGGCTCGTTGGCACAGGCTGGGTACGGGTCTATTGACCTGCCCCACCTCTCTCCCCCGCAGCATGTCAGCTCCTGCATTGTGCCCAGAGTGTCCCAAGGGAGAGCCAAGGCCCCAGGGAGGAGCAGAGCCGGGTTGTAATTGCCCCCCTGCACCCGGCATTGGAGGTGAGTGTCCTCTGAGCCGGCCCCCTGACCCCGGGGTAAGCAGGCGGCTCCCACAGGCTGCAGGGCCGGCAGCGGCAGGGCTGCGGGCTGGGAGTGACCCCTGGGGAGGACAGATTCAGAGCCGGGCCTGAGCCAGACTTGGGCCCAGTTCATCTTCTCCTGGCTCAGGGGAGACCCGGGGACGATAAGGACCCATGTTCTGGCACGGGCTTCAGCCAGGTTCCTTTCTGGCCCTGGGCCCCTCCTTGTCCCCCTGGAAAGGTTACCAGATGGGTTTGAAAAACATCCCAGACACACGTAATCTCAGAACGGGAAGGGGGGGACCGGCTGGGAGGGGAGTGCGGCTGGCTGGGATGGGGCTGGGGGGAACGCAGATGGCGCAGGGAGATCGGGGGTGGGGGAGACCGGCCAGCAGGAGGCAGGGCTGGCTGGGAGGAGGTCAGGAGGAGCAGGGCTGACAGGGGGAGAACTGGGAGGGGGAGGGGAGGGAAGGAAGCAGCCGGCGGGAAGCAGGGGGCTAGAAGTCCAAAACCTTGCAAAACGAGCTGGGGGTGCAAGTCCCCATGGAGGGCCCTACCCACCGCCCTTTGCCCCAGGAGCTGGGGGTCTTGTTAGCTCCTCTCCCCAGTGGCTCCAGAAGAGGGAGGTGGGTAGGGAGGCGCCTGGCCCAGGGGGGTTGGGAGCTGGGAGCAGGACACTGATGGGGCCCTGTCTCCTCCCTTCCATCCCAGCTCAGCACATCCCCCACTAGGGAGCTTGGGGCCCAGCTAGCACTGTCCCTCGGGTGTCCAGCGAAGGACACCGGCCGGCCGGCCGGCCAGGGAGGGGCCTGACCCCTCTGTCCACTGCTGCTGTGCCGGAGGTGAGGCACCCCGCTGGGCAATGGGCCTCTAGAGCAGAGACACCGGCAGATGCCAGGCCAGGGGCCCTGCGGAAATGACCCCGCCCAGGCTCCCACCCGGCAATGGGAGTAGGGTTACCAGGTGAGTTTAAAAAAAAATATCGGACACACTTGATCTCAGATGAGGGTGGGGGGACGGGCCGGGAGGGAGTCAGGGCTGACCGGGAGGTGGGAGGGAGGGGCAGTGCAGCCAGTGGGAAGTAGGCCTGACAGGGGTGGGCGGGCAGGTCGGGACAGCGGGGATGGCCGGGGGAGATGGGGTGGGGGAACCAGCTGGCGGGATGAAGGGCTGGGGGGGGGTTAGGTGCAGCGGGGCTGCCTGGGGAGATCGGGGGGAGGAGGGGAGAACTAGGCGCTGGAAGCAAGGCTGGCGGGGGCAGCGGGGCTGGCGGGGGCAGCGGGGCTGGCCGGGAAAGATCAGGAGGAGACGTGGGGGAGAACCGGCTGGCCGGGAGAGGGTTGGGGGGAGCGAATCGGCCGGCGGGGAGTGGGACTTAGACGGGCATGTGCAGATCCCAGGGCGCTGCCTGTTCCGCGCACGGTCCTGGCGAAGCGCGAGTGAGTTCTGCTGCAGCTCCACAAGGCGCTTGCCCAGCGCTCAGGAGCACAGACAGGGCTTCCCCCCCTCCCCAAGGCATCACACGCAACCACAGGCTCCCAGCGCAGATCGCGCCCCCTCCCAGCCACTCCCCCTCCCCCCGCCAGGCTGCCGTCGGGCGCCCAGCCGGAAAACCAGAAAATACCAGACACTGCTCATGTCCGGTATGTTCTGACTGTTCGTACCGGGCAGAGGCCCAAACACCGGCCCGTCCGGTAGAATACTGGACACCTGGGAACCCTAAATGGGAGCCCGGTCGCAACACGCCAAAGCCTCTGGGCCCGGCCCCGCGGGAGGGTGAGTCTGCCTCTCCCCTCCCCCGCCCCACTACATGTAGGACCAGCCCCTCCCCAGGCACAAAGGCGCCCGCTTTTCTGTGGGGCAGGGATGCGCCCACTGGGACCCAGCCCCAGCCAGGGCCCTGGGGCAGCCGGATGCTGTGGGGGAACAGCTGGCATGGGGCGGGGGGGGAGGGAGGCGATAGCAGCTCCTCCAATGATAGGCCAGAGGGGTCTGGCCCTGGGGGGCCCTAGAGAGGCGCCACCCAGGGCCAAGCTCCCACTGACCCCCCTGGTTCCAGGGGCCCCACGTCTGACAGGCCCTTGCTCTCTTGGGACAGGAGGAGCCCGGCCACGGGGATGCATCACCTCCCCTCCCCCTCCGAGCCTGGCTCCAGGTACCCGCAGCTCGGCAGGGGCTGCTCCAGGGCAGGTGACGCCTGCAGGGAGGGAGCCGCCAGCCGGAGTCAGAGCGTTGGTCGGAGCTTTTCCTGCTCACGCTGGGACTGGAGCCACGGACACGACCCGGACCTGGGCCGGGCGCCAGGGGAGAAGAAGGAGCTGCCCCGCCCCCGCCGTCGGGGCATGGAACTACCCCTCCCCCATCTCCTGTCCCTGGACCTGCACAGCCCAGTGAGTCAGGGCCAGCTTAGGGACTGTAGCCATTGGGCTGCACTGCCCTGGTTAAAGGGGCAAGGTACTGACTATGGCCATTGGGCCATACTGCCTAGAGCAAAGGGGAAAGGTACCGACACAGACCATTGGGCCACACTGCTCGGACTAAAGGGGCAAAGTACGAACTATGGCCATTGGGCCATACTGCCCAGAGAAAAGGGGCAATGTACTGACACTGGCCATTGGGCCGCACTGCCCTTAGAAAGGGTAAAGGTACTGACACTGGCCATTGGGCCACATTGCCCTTAGAAAGGGTCACGGTATTGACACTGGCCATTGGGCCACACTGCCAATAGAAAACGGGCAAGGTACTGACACTGGCCATTGGGCCACACTGCCCTTAGAAAAGGGGCAAGGTACTGACAGTGGTCATTGGGCCATACTACCCTTCGAAAAGGGGAAAAGTGCTGAAACTGACCATTGGGCCACACTGCCCTGAGAAACGGGGCAAGGTACTGACACTAGCCATTGAGCTATACTGCCCTTAGAAAAGGGGCAAGGTACTGACACTGGCCATTGGGCCAAACTGCCCTGAGAAAAGGGGCCAGTTACAGACTCCAGCCACTAGGCCGCCCTGCCCGAAGACAAACTCTTCCAGAGGGAAGCTGGGAGCCCGCAGGCTTTGTGGCGGGAGAAGCTGCCGTCACCTCGGAACCAGGGGTGGCCTGGACCCAGTGACCCGACGGAGACGATTCCAGCCCAGAGACGGGGTGTGTCACAGCACAGACTGAAGACTAAACAAACGGCCCAGCAGCCAAGACCAGGCGAGATCACGCACGGGACCAGGGCAGCGAAGGAGGAAACCGGCCGGCCAGGGCAGAGAGTCCAGACGGAGGCTGCACCTCGGGGGCCTTCTGAAGCTGCAAGAGACGGAGGGGCCTCCCCATCGCGCTGCTTCCCCCAGACCCGAGCTCAGGCTGCTGGTTCCCTTCAGCCAGGAAGCTGGGCAGAGAAGCCACAGAAACCAGGGCGCCTCGCAGCCCTGCCCTGGGCTCTCGTGGCCTGGCCAGGCCCTTCCCAGAGAGACTCCCATCCAGTGCAGATCCCTACGGCAGGGGTGGGGAACCTCGCGCACGGGGGCCGGATACAGCCCCGGCTTGCGGGGATCCGGCCCCTGAAGGTCGGGGCTCCCCCCTGCATTGGGAGCCCATGCTGGGGAGGGGAGGAGGGCTGTTTCTCACTTGTGTGCAGCCCCCCATGGATTTCTCTGTGGGTCAGTAGCCCCGACCCAGCAAAGTTTCCCCACCCCTGCTCTGTGGGGGGGAAAGGTCCCTGGGAACCTGACTAGGGCCCCACCCATTTCACAGCCAGGAAACGTGCAACGGGGAAGGGGGGAGTCTGAGCTCCCCACGTGGTGAGGGGCCTGGGGCACCAGCTGCTCGCCTGGCCCTGCCGGGATGGGACAGGAGTTTTCCTGCCCCAACACGGGCATTCTCGGAGGGGGCAGATCACAGCCACCCTTAGGGGCAGGGAGAAGTGAGGGTGGAACGGCTCTAGCCTTGCCCCACAGGCTGCTGGGAAGTGAAATTTGCACTCTTGGGATGTCCCCCACCCCCAGCGTGCACAATCCTAGTTTGGGCCAGGATCCGCCCGGGCAGAGAGCCGGGAATTTTCCCACGGAAACCCCCGGGAGTGTGCCAGGGAGCAGCGTGGAAAGGCTCTGGCTGTGAAATGGGCGAGGTTGCAGGGGGACGCGATGGGGCCCTAGGTGTGGCGTATTCCCTGGAAGTCGTGGAAAAGGGTCTGCCAGAAACTCCTGGCCCTGTTGGTCCTCAGGGTCATTGTGGAATCCCCTAGTGCAGCCTTTCTCCAGCTGGGGCTCCCAACCCAAAAGGGGGTGCCAGGGCCAGGGTAGGGGGCTCTCGAGCAGGGTCACTGGCCGCCTGGGTTTTCCCAGCCATGACCTCGTCTTTGGCCCTCAAATCTTCCTCTGGGCAGATGTTTGGAAATATTAAAAACTGTCGGATTTCTCCCGGCTTACCCAGCTGAGTGGCTGGAGAGCAGCGGCTACTGTCTGGCCATCCAGTTAGGGGGCAGCCCCATTAACAGCAGCAGCACAGGAGGAAGGGAGGCCTGGTCCGGTATTGCCACCCTTCCTTCTGCACTGCTGCTGGCAGTGGGGCTGCCTTTCGATCTGGGTGGCCGCAGAGCAGTGGCCCCTGGCAGGTCACCCAGCTCGGAAGTCAGCGCCACCACCAGCCGCAGAACAGAGGGAAGGGGGCAGAGCTGCTGGGTGTGGGGCTGCCTTCTGAGCTGGGTGGCTGGAGAGCAGTGGCTGCTGGCCAGGGGCCGAGCTTAGACGACGGCGTCCCTGCCAGCAGCAGCAAAGAAGCAGGGTGGCTCCGTGTGGTGTGTCACTCCTACTTCTGCACCACTGCTGGCGGTGGCCCTCTCTTCCGAGCTGGAAGAGAGCATCCACGACTCTCTGGTCACCTGCTCGGCAGTCAGTGCTGCTCCCAAGAGCGGTGCAGGAGGAAGTAAAGGAGGCGCACTTCCTTCGGCCCCGCGGCGGGTGTCAGCCTTGCCTCCCGACCTGGGTGACCAGAGAGTGGGTGCCACTGGCCAGGGGCTACTTCAGAGGGCAGAGCCGATACCAGCAGCAGCACAAACTAGGGATGTCAACGTCTGTAGTCGGCTACACGATTAACCGATACGTCTGGGCTTATTGGTGAATCCTGTCGACTCCACACACCCCTCCCCCAGCTGCCTCAGGAACAGAGGCAGCAAGGGGGGTGGCGGGGGAAGGTGGGAGCCGGTGTCTGTGGGGATCCAGCTTTTAAGCTGCCTCCCCATGAGCACCAGATCCCGTGGAGCTGCCTGGCCCCCACCACGTACTGCAGCCTCTCCTAGAGATGCAGCAACATGGAGGGGAGGGGGCAGGTGGGAGCTGGTGCACACGGGAAGCAGCTTTTAAGACAGCTCCCCACGTGTATCAGCTCCTATGGAACCACGTCTCACCCATCTCCCTCCACTGCTGCCTCTCTATCAGCGTGGGTGCAGGGCAGAGATGAGATGAGATGTACGGGGAACTATCTTCTAAGCCGGCTCTCCACACATGCTAGCTACATGGAGCCCCCTTTCCTCCCTTGCTGTCTCTCATAGAGACAGTGGGCGGGGGGAGTGCTCGAGGGGAGCTGACTTAAAATCTAGTTCTCCGTGAGCACCAGTTCTGCGAAGCTGCCTGCTCCTGCCTCTCACACTCCAGAGGAGGCTGCTGCAGAGCAGCCTCTGTCCGGGGCTGGCACAAGCTCTCGTCGCACAGAGGCTGCTGTGTGGGATGCCGGTACAGCCTCTGTCTGCTGTGTGGGATGCCGGTGCAGCCCCGCATTGCTGACTCAGGCCTCAGGGACTATAGAATAATCGTGGAATTGCTACCGTTTGAAGCAGTGACATGTTTGTTCGATGATTCCCTGTCTGACATCCGTAGCAAAAAGGGAGTGCGGCCCTGGACGGTGCTGCCCTCATCCTTCTCTGCCGTCGTTGGCGACGGCGCCGCCTCTCACGCCGGGTAGCTGGACAATCCGTGCTGTCTCTTGTAACAGTGCAGAAGGCAGGTGGGCTGCTGCAGCTTTGCCTCCCTGCCTTCTGCGCCGCTGCTGCTGGGTAACGATGTTAAATAAGGATTCATGGAGGAGTCAAGTAGTCGATAGAATTTCCATTGGCTACTCGACTAATCGATGGGCACTTTCTGCGCTTTGAAATGTACAAGGAGGCCCTGGGCACTTCAAAATCGGAACTCCGTGTGCAGCCCGGGGACAGCAGGAAGTCCCACTGACTCCGGGCTTTACGAGGGTCCTTCCGCTTTGAAAGGCACAGGATCCTGAGGGCTCTTGTGCATTTCAGAGTGGAAGCACCTGCATGGAGCCTGGAGTCAGCAGGGGACTCAGACAGCTGGTAACCCCGATCTCCATGCGGCGCTGCTTTTTCAGAGTACCCCTTTTCAGCCCTTTTCCCATGAGTAGGCAGCACCAGCACCGCCAGCAGCGCAGAAGGGAGGGTGGCCTGGTGTGGCGGTGCCTCCCTTCCTTCTGCATTGTTGCTGGTAGTGGCACTGCCTACAAACGGAGAGGCGGCGGCATTTATAAGGGGTCAGGTGCTCAACCTGGATGGCAACCCCGCCGCCAGCAGCAGCGCAGGAGGGAGGGGAGCTGGTCGGGTATCGCCACCCTCCCTGCTGTGCAGCTGCTGGCCGTGCCTCTCACTTCTGAGCTGGACAGATAGAGAGCGCAGGCACCATGTGCACAAGGCCGCCTGCCCCCAGCCGAGGCACAGAAGGTCTGCGACTGCTGCCCTCCCTTCCTTGCCACTGCCGGGGGCAGCCCTGCCTGCCACGCTGAGGGTACGTCTAGACTACAGGTTTTGTCGACAGAAGTTTTGTCGACAGGTCCTGTTGACAAAGCTTCTGTTGACAAACAGCGTCTAGACTACCTCCAGATCTGAAGACAAAGCAAGCCGCTTTGTCGACATGACAGTGTAGAGGCAAAGGACGGTGTAGATGCAATAGCGCCTTCTGTCGACAGAACTCTCTGGACAAAAGCGTTATTCCTCGAACAATGACTTTCTATAGTATAGTGGACTTTTGTCGACAAAACCCTGTAGTCAAGAAACACCCTGAGTGGCCTGAGAGTGGCCCATTCTGGCAGGACGCCCAGCTGCAAAGTCAGCACCACCGCCAGCAGCAGCTGAGGAGGAAGGGAGGACTGGTCTGGTATGTCAGCCCTTCCTTCTGTGCCGCTGCAGGTGTTGGCACTGCCTTTGGACCTGGACAGCAGCAGAGCAGTGGATGCTGTTGTGGGACCCAGGTTTGAGGGGGGCCCACTGAGCAGCGAGTGAGGGATGGTCTCTGACGGGTCACCCAGCTCAGAAGTCAACGCGCCCCCAGGAGCAGCGCAGAAGGCAGGGTTGCCTGGCATGTTGTTGCCACCTTTCCTTCCCCACTGCTGCTGGCAGGGCTGCCTTCTCCGCTGGGGGACCACAGAGCAGTGGCCACAGGGGAGGTGCCCAGCTCGGAGGGCAGCTCCGCTCTCTGCAGCAGCGCAGAAGGAAGGGGGTGTGGCCTGCCATTGCCATCCTTCCCTCTGCACCGCTGCTGGTGGCATAGCTGCCTTCTAAGCTGGGTGGCCAGAGCGAGAGGGATCCCAGCTGTGAAGTCAGTGCCAGCAGCAGCAGCAGCGCAGGAGGATGTGGAGGCAGCAATGCCGTTGCCACCCTTCCGTCTGCGCCGCTGCTGGTCAGGTTGGGCGGCAGAGAGCAGCTGCCCCTCCAGCCGCCCAGCTTGGGAGGCCAGGAGAGATCAGGGACATTTCTTCTTATTTCCAAACTCCGCCGGGATGGGGAGCTGGGGACTGAACACGAGGCCACGGCTGGGAAAGCCCAAACGTCCGGTGCCCCCGTGAGCGACCCTCTTGCCCTCGCCTTGTCGCCCCCTTCTGGGCAGGAACCCCCAGGGGGAGAAACGCTGCACTAGGGTATTCCTCTACGACCCCGAGGGCCACCACGGCCAGGAGTTCCTGGCACCCCCTTTCCCACCACTTCCATGGAGGAGGCAGTAGGTTCTCAGGGGAGGTGTCCCCAACTCAGAGATCTGCCTGGATGGAGAGTGGAGGAGCAAAGGGAGGGCCTGGCCAGGAACGCCCAGGGCCAGGGCAGGGCTCCCACGGCAGCCCCGCCCCCAGCAGGGAGTGGCCAGAGACTCCTGGGAACAGACGGGTGTGGAAAGAAACCTGCTGCTCAGCCAGGCCCAAAACTCCATGTCTGCCGGCCACTGGGGCCAGCCCAGATGTAACCAGCCTCCCGCTGACTCTGGAGTCCCTGCTGCCTCATCCTGCATTGCCTGGAAGAGCAGAAGTGATTCGTGGTGTCCCAGAGATGCTCCCTCCATGCCAAAATCTCCACCCACCTCAGGTGTAGCAACAGCAGGAGCCAAGGAAAAAAATTATCAGACTGGTTTAAGATAAAGAGAGTGAAGAGAAATAAACCAACCATTGATTTGATGAGCTTTGCTTTCTGGGCCTTAAGCGCACGCTCGGGTCGGTCTCAGCCATTCCCTGCAAACCTGAGGATTTGATCCACTTTTCCCATGACAGCTGAGGGGGAGGCTCCACTCCGGGGCCTGTGGGGACAGAGCGGTGCCAGCAGAGCCCCCTCACTGGGGTGGAGCCCACAGGCACAGAAGGAGTGTTTCTGTTGCCATGACATCAGCCCCTCCCGAGGCAAAGCCCTCCCAGACTCCTGGCTGGAGCAGTCATGCCTAGCAGTCAGAGCAGAGGCTGTGGGTCAGAGCTGGGGTCAGGAGTCCCAGAGCAGCCCAAAGACCGGTCTCATGGGCTCAGACCTGAAGGTCCAAAGGAAGCATCTGGTCATCTGGGCTGAGCTCCTGCACCTTACAGACTCCAGAATCTGCCCTACCCCTCCGGCCCCAACCCCACTCGCCCTGGCTGTGTTACTGACGCCCTCACGTCACAGCTCAGCGATGTCAAGGGATGGAGAATCCCCCATTGCACGACTTAAAGCCAGTCTGGGACTCTGCACAGGGGGGCAGCCGCATCCACCCAACCCCCACGGGCTCCGCACATCTGACCCCTTGACAAGCCCTTCCCACCCCCAGACACAGGGTCAGTCAGAGCAGGAGTGTCCTGGCCAGCGCCCCCAGCCACACGGTGGGGAAAGAATTGTCTTGAGCAGCTCAGCACTGGGGAGCCCATGTTTCCCTCTGCTAAGCGCGGGGCAGCTGGTCCGATTGCTCCCACGCGCGTGAGTCCAAGGGCCGCCGATGGGAGGTGGGCAGCACAAACGCTCCCATTCACACCCAGTCGCCTGAGCCCCTGAGTCCCTGTGCCCTAGCCCTGGGCCCTTCTGTTCGAGGAACAGGGACTCCGACCGTCACACGCTGAGGAGGCCCAGGAGGACTGGGGGGGCTGATTCTCAGGGCATGGTTGATACACCCTCCAGCCCCGGGTCATCTGAACAAGTGGGCTGTGCCCACCAAAGCTCATGATCCCATCTGCAGGTTTTATTAGTCTTTCAAGTGCTACCAGGCTATTTCTTGTTTGACCATAGCGAGGGCTGAGGAGGGAGGTCCAGCCTGGGGCTCACAGTCAGTTGTGCCGGGGGTGGGGTAAGGCAGAGGAGGCAGGCAAGTCAGAGGGCATAAGAGGGTCTCTCCATGGCCAGAGAGGGGATCCCAAGGAGCGACTGTCTCGAGTGGCAGTTGGGGAGCTGTGTGGTGGATATTAGGGGAAACGATGTCACTGAGGCTGGGGAAACACTGGAACGGGAAGCCTGGGGAAGTGGGGGAATCTCTGTCCTGAGAGGATTTGAAGGCCAGACTGGACAATGGCCTGGCTGGGATGACTGAGTTGGGCTGGGTCCTGCTCTGAACAGGACCAGGACTAGCTGACTCCTCAGGTCCCTTCCAGCCCAGTGATTCTAGGACTCTTAACAGGGGCAGAGAGTGGGGTCCCAGGAGAGGTTCCCAGTAGCACAAGGCCTAGAGGCTAAAAGAGGGATGTGAGGGGTGCACTGGGGCACTGGAACTTGGACATGGTTTCTCCTGGGCATGTGTGTTGCACACACTCAGCTGAACTGCAACATTACCATCATCATCATCATCAGACTAGTGAATACAACAGCCCCTCCCTGCTCCCCGACGGGATGCTCAAAGGAAGCACCAGAAACTACATCGGCTGGTCCAGCTGCCAGGTGTGAAGATTTTCTACCCCTTAACTCTGCATCCTGTATCATCAGTGCACACACAGCCCACCACTGCCTGTGCCACCCCGTCCAAATCCCACTGCCCATCTCCCGCATCCTAGAAACTTCCCCACCCAGACACCCACAGGAGACCAGCTAGTCTCCTATTATCAGTCATCTACCTCCCCATGCACCTGAAACACTGCCAGTCTGTGCCCCACAGAGAGAGCCCCTCTGCCAGCCCCTCCCCATGTACCAGACTAACTGCCAGTTTCTGCCCCACAGAGCCCCCCTCTGTCATCCCCTCCCCCATTTCCTTAACTAACTGCCAGTCTGTCCCCACAAACAGCCCCTCTCTGCCAGCCTCTGCCCTACATCCCTGACTAACTGCCCGTCATTTCCCACAGAGCCCCCCTCTAAACATCCCTCCCCAATGAACCTTACTAACTGTCATTCTGTGCCCCACGTACAGACCCTCCCTCTGCCAGACCCGGGTGGAACAGGGTGTGCGGGGCTCATGGTCAATTTTCCCTCCCCCCGGCTTCTCTCCATGGCTGGTGAGGGGCTCCCCCTGCACCCTCCCACATCGGTCCCAGCTCCCAGGGCCAGGCTGCGATGGGAGACGGGGTCACCACTCCCTGCTGTATCCTGTCCAGCCACAGGCCGAGAGGGAGCGCGCACCCGGCTGGAGTCCTCCCGCCCTGAGCCGGAGCTGAGCCGGGGTGTCAGACGCTCCCTGCAGCACCCAGCGCCCAGGAGAACGTGGACAGTAAGTGGTGTTGGGGGCCACAGTTGTGGGGAGCTGCCGCACTCAGGGGAGCTGGGGAATTCCCGGTACCTGGGCCCCCAGCGAAATCTTCCCCGACATTCCCAAGAGGAGCGGGCAGGGAGAAATCTCTGCTGTCCTGCTTATGGGCATGGAAACCTCAGCCCTGCCCCCCCTCCCGCACACACACACAGTGGGAACCCAGAAATCATCTCTTCTTCCCCACTCAATCTTCAGTCCCTTCTCCGCCCCAGCCCGAGTTCCTGTCTCCCCTCCTCTGCCAGGCTGTTTGCTGCCTCTTTTTGTCTCTGCAAAATATACTGTGAGGCAGAGACTTTTTGTGGGGTTTTCCTTGACCCACTCAGACCGGGCAGGCAGCATGACGTAGTGGAACCAGCGCTGCCTCGGTGGGGTTCTACCACCCCCCAGTCTGCTTCTGTGCCCCAGTTTCTCCCTCTGCCCCATAGCCTAACAACAAGGCACTTTACAAACACTTTCGGTGTCATGGGCATTGTATGAAGGGGGAAACTGAGGCATGGAGCGGCAACTGATTTATACAGCTCAACCCAGTCCCTGCCCCTCTCTCTGCAGGAAAAGCAGCCGGGTGCTCTTGCTACTTGATCCCACTCCCTCTCAATTCCCCTGCTTCCAACTGATGTCAACTACTCTCAGCGTGCACAACTTCCTTCCTGCGCTGAAGCCAAGCAGACCAGGATGGGGAGACATGAGGGAGCACCCAGGCTCTTGCTCTCTCTCTCTCACACATACACCCACGTATTACTTTAGAAAATGGCAGGCGTGAGCTAGAGGAGACTCCCTCTTAACTGTTAGTATTATTGGGCATATGATACAAACATAAATCATAGAATCATAGAATACTAGGATTGGAAGGGACCTCGAGAGGTCATCGACTCCAGTCCCCTGCCTTCATGGCAGGACCAAGTACTGTCTAGACCATCCCTGATAGACATTTATCTAACCTACTCTTAAAGATCTCCACAGATGGAGATTCCACAAACTCCCTGGGCAATTTATTCCGGTGTTTGACTACCCTGACAGTCAGGAACTTTTTCCTAATGTCCAACCTAAACCTCCCTTGCTGCAGTTGAAGACCATTGCTTCTTGATCTATCCCCAGAGGCCAAGATGAACAAGTTTACTCTCTCCTCCTTGGGATATCTGACACCCTTTTAGATATCTGAAAACTGCTATCATGTCCCCCCTCAATCTTCTCTTTTCTAAATTAAACAAACTCAATTCCTTCTTCCTTCCCTCATAGGTCATGACCTTTAATCATTCTTGGTGCTCTTCTCTGGACCCTATCCAATTTCTCCACATCTTTCTTCAAATGCGGTGCCCAGAACTGAACACAATACTCCAATTGAGGCGTAAGCAGCGCAGAGTAGAGCGGACGAATGACTTCTCGTGTCTTGCTCACAACACACCTGTTAATGCATCCCAGAATCATGTTTGCTTGCTTTGCAACAGCATCACACTGCTGACTCATATTCAACTTCTGGTCCACTGTAACCTCTACATCCCGTTCTGCCGGACTCCTTCCCAGACTGTCGCTTCCCATTTTGTATGTATGAAACTCATTGTTCCTTCCTACGTGGAGCACTTTGCATTTGTCTTTATTAAACTTCATCCTATTTACCTCAGACCATTTCTCCAATTTGTCCAGGTCATTTTGAATTATGACTCTATCCTCCAGATTAGTCGCAACCCCCCCCAGCTTGGTATCATCTGCAGACTTAATAAGCGTACTTTCTACACTAATATCTAAATCGTTGATGAAGATATTGAACAGAGCCGGTCCCAAAACAGACCCCTGTGGAACCCCACTTGTTATGCCTTTCCAGCAGGATTGTGAACCGTTAATAATTACTCTCTGAGTATGGGTATCCAGCCAGTTATGCACTCACCTTATCGTAGCCCCATCCAAGTTGTAGTTTCCTAGTTTATTGATAAGAATATCATGCGAGACCGTATCAAACGCCTTACTAAAGTCTAGATATACCACATCCACCGCTTCGCCCTTATCCACAAGAGTCGTTATCCTATTAAAGAAAGCTATCAGATTGGTTTGACATGATTTGTTCTTTACAAATCCATGCAGGCTATTCCCTATCACCTTGCCACTTTCCAAGTGTTTACAGATGATTTCCTTCATTACTTGCTCCATTATCTTCCCTGGCACAGAAGTTCAACTAACTGGTCTATAGTTTCCTGGGCTGTTCTTATTTCCCTTTTTATAGATGGGTACTATATTTGCCCTTTTCCAGTCCTCTGGAATCTCTCCTGTCTCCCATGATTTTCCAAAGATGATAGCTAGAGGCTCAGATACCTCCTCTATCAGCTCCTTGAGTATTCTACGATGCATTTTGTCAGACCCTGGTGACTTGCAGACATCTAACTTTTCTAGGTGATTTTTCACTTGTTCTTTTTTTATTTTACCTTCTAAAACTACCCCCTTCCCACTGGCATTCACTATGTTAGGCATTCCTACAGACTTCTCGGTGAAGACCGAAACAAAAAAGTCATTGAGCATCTCTGCCATTTCCAAGTTTCCTCTTACTGTTTCTCGCTCCTCACTGACCAGTGGGCCTACCCTCTCCTTGGTCTTCCTTTTGCTTCTAATGTATTTCTAAAAAGTCTTCTTCTTTCCCTTTATTCCTGTAGCTACTTTGAGCTCATTCTGTGCCTTCGCCTTTCTAATCTTGCCCCTGCATTCCTGTGCTGTTTGCCTATATCCATCCTTTGTATTTTCTCCTACTTTCCATTTTTTATATGACTCCTTTTTTCGTTTTAGATCATGCAAGATCTCGTGGTTTAGCCAAGGCGGTCTTTTGCCATATTTTCTATCTTTCCGACACATGGGAATAGCTTGCTTTTGGGCCCTTAACAATGTCCCTTTGAAAAACTGCCAACTCTTCTCAGTTGTTTTTCCCCTCAGTCTCGATTCCCATGGCACCTTACCTATCAGCTCTCTGAGCTAACCAAAATCTGCTTTCCTGAAATCCATTGCCTCTATTTTGCTGTTCTCCCTTCTACCCTTCCTTAGAATTGTGTCCTCTATGATTTCATGATCACTTTCACCCCAGCTGCTTTCCACTTTCAAATACTCAACCAGTTCCTGCCTATTTGTTAGGATCCAAGCTAGAACAGCTTCCCCCCGGTAGCTTTTTCAACCTTCTGAAATAAAAAGTTGTCTCCAATGCAGTCCAAGGACTTATTGGATAGTTTGTGCCCCGCAGTGTTATTTTCCCAACATATATCTGTAGAGTTGAAGTCCCCCATCACCACCAAATCTTGGGCTATGGATGATTTTGTTCGTTGTTTAAAAAAAGCCTCATCCACTTCTTCCACCTGGGTAGGTGGCCTGTAGCTGCCTTCCACTTGCAACTTCTCAACCATTTTTAAAGCAAGGTCAGGCAGCAAGTCTGTGGCAGAGCCTGGAATGGAAACCAGAGAGGTGGAGCTACCAGATACCGCTCCAATCAAACCCCAGCCCACCTGAGCTGGCTAAATGCAGGCACCTGTTCTAAACTGGTTGTCAGGTTTATTTACCTGTTCCATATATCTTTTCCGTCGGGCACAGAGAAAAGCAGAAAAACTCCCTGAATTGGAAAATACCTGACATTTATACATCCAGTATTTTCTCTATTTGTTTACCAGACACAAAGTCCAACAAACGGACTGCCGTGGTCAGTACCAGACACTGGCAATCCTACCCATGGCCACGGAGCCAGCCCAGCCATTACACCTCTCAGGGACAGGGCCGGGGGATCTCGTATTGGACCAGCTTGTGCAGGGAGAGAGCCAAGCTGGGAAAGGTCCCAGCCGTATGGCTAACCGCAGGGGCAGCAGACTGTGTGGCCGGAGCTAACCCGGCTTGCAAGGGCTCTGTGGGAGATGAGGCCCACAAGGCCAGCAGGACAAAGGCAGGGCCCCTAGGCTGCACGTTGCAGGAATAAGCCAGAAACTCAGGGGATGTAGGAAGGCCGCAGGAGTTCTAGCATCTCGCCATGCTGGCGTCATGGCTGTTGGCCCTGTGATTGTTAACAGGCCATGTCCCCTCAGCTTGTTCCTGGCAATCTTAGCTAACGCTGGGGTAACCCATCTTTATCACTCTTGGTTTAGCGGTGGGGCTGGGATTCCATTTCCCAGCCTGCCGGAGAGCTCTGTGTCAGCGTGAAACCTCGTCTCCCTCGCCCGCCCACCCGCCCGCACATGCAAGGACACACAAAAATACAAACACAGTGTATTTATTCGCAGTGGTGTCAGCAGACCTCCCGGTCTTGGGGGGTCAGGGCTTCTCCTCCTCCGACGAAGGGGGTGATTGCTTATCTCCTGTATAAAGAAGAGCAGAACAGTTTCCTAGTACCACGGAGGCAGGGTTCGGAGTAGGGGTGGAGCAGTGCCTGCTGCCAGTAGTAACCAGCTGCCACTGTCCACCCTGAGCCGTCTCCTCCTCCACCAGTGGTGTGTCCACAATCCTGTGTACCGGGACAGCTACCTCAGCTGTCTCCTCATGAACACGGTCCAGGAATTTCTCATGGATGCGGGTGCTCCTCAGCCTAGTCACCTCGTCCTGTAGCTCTGCCAGCTGCTGCCTGAGAGATTCCACCAGCAGGCACCTTTCACACTGGATGATTCCCCAGCCTGGATATCAATACGTGGGAATTGCAATCCACAGTCCCTGCAAAACCACACCAGGATCTGGGGAGAGGCATCCATGTGCAGGAGCTCTGTCTGGCTTCAGGCGCAGGTGGAGGAGACAGAAGCAGTGCTGGCACAGGTGTTGCGGGTCTTCCTGATCACCCCCCACACACATCGCTCCCCCTCCTTTTCAAATGCCCCAAGTTTTAAGCTACTGGACACTACCTATTAGCTGTTAGTTGTATAGGAACTATGACACACACATGCAGTTCTGATGCCATCCAGCAGAGGGCAAGAGAATGCATAGAAAAGGTTGTGTATGAAAAAACAAATCTTATTGAAGTTTTTCTCCAATATTTTACCACCATTTTTAAAGCAAGGTCAGGCAGCAAGTCTGTGGCAGCGCCTGGAATGGAAACCAGAGAGGTGGAGCTACCAGATACCGCTCCAATCAAACCCCAGCCCACCTGAGCTGGCTAAATGCAGGCACCTGTTCTAAACTGGTTGTCAGGTTTATTTACCTGTTCCATGTACCTCTTCCGTCGGGCTCAGAGAAAAGCAGAAAAACTCCCTTAATTGGAAAATACCAGACACTTATATATCCAGTATTTTCTCTGTTTGTTTACCAGACACAAAGTCCAACTACCGGACTGCCCGGTTCAGTACCAGACACTGGCAACCCTACCCATGGCCGCGGAGCCAGCCCAGCCATTACACCTCTCAGGGACAGGGCCGGGGGATCTCGTATTGGCTCAGTTTGTGCAGGGAGAGAGACAAGCTGGGAAAGGGACCGGCCCCATAGCTAACCGCAGGGGCAGCAGACTCTGTGGCCGGAGCTAACCCAGCTTGCAAGGGTTCTGTGGGAGAAGTGGCCCATAAGGCCGGCAGGACAAAGGCAGGGCCCCTAGGCTGCAGGTTGCAGGAATAAGCCATAAACCCAGGGAGGGTAGGAAAGCCGCAGGAGTTCTAGCATCTAACGATGCTGGTGTCATGGCTTTTGCCCCTGTGACTGTGAACAGGCCATGTCCCCTCGACTGGTTCCTGGCAATCTGGGCTAACGCTGAGGTAACCCGTCTGCATCGCCATGGGTTTAGCTATGGGGCTGGGAGTCCATTTCCCAGCCTGCCGGAGAGCTCTGTGTCAGCGTGAAAGTTCGTCTCTGTCACCCGCCCGCCCCTCCTCCTGCTGGTGCTCTCCAGTGAGAGTCACGACCCCAGCCATCTCGTCTCGCTGATCTCCTGGGGCCAACTGTGTGCCAACACACCGCCGATATCTATCTATTCATCTGTCCCTGTGCACCCCCTCTGCCTGCCTGTCTGTCTGTCTGTCTATCCCCATTGCACCTCCTATCACAGAATCATAGAAGTCATCGAGTCCAGGTCCCTGACCAACGCAGGACCAATCCAAACTAAATGAACCCAGCCAGGGCTTTGTCAAGCAAAGACTTAAAAACCTCTAGGGTTAGAGGTTCCACCACCTCCCCCCAATCCCGTCTCCAAACAACCCCCTCTCTCTTACTATTCCTACAGGTGGAGCACACACGCAGGGACACAAACATAAACATCCCTGCAGAGACACAGAAAGATTCAGAGATGTTCACTCCTATTCACATGCACACACACAGACACGCACACACACATACAAGGACACACAAAAATGCAAACAGTGTACACATACATACAGGGACACACCAACATACACAAACACACACTCGGCCACACAAGCACACACAGGGACACACAAATATACACAAGCACACACTCAGAGACACGTGGACACACAGAGATATGCACAAATGCACAAGGAGCACAAGGATGCATTCACACACACGGAGATGCACGCACACACAGTGTACACACAACACATACACAAACACAGGGACGGACACACACGCACTCCCCAGCCCCTGTGAAGGTGCACGCACTCGTCGAGCACCCACAGCCAGAGCCGGAGCGTCATGGGGGAGCCGTGGGGGGGGGGGATGCTGTGCGGAGTATGTGCCAGGGGCTGAGGCAGAAGTGAAGCTGTCGTGACAGTGGTGACCAGGACTCTTCTCCTTTCCGCACCCGGGGTGGGAGCAGCCTGGCCTGGCCTCCCCCTGCTCTCTGCTTCACGCCCTGGCCAGCGTGGGAGGGTGTGAAACCCCCAGTTACTCCTGTGCCACACTCCTGCCCTACCCCTGCACTGCTGCCCTCCGTCAGGGCAGGCTGCGTTCTGGGACTCCCAGCATGGGCAGGGTCGGCAGGGAAGGGGGAATCACCTCTGTGGGGGGCGTGAGTGAGCCCAGTCGTGGCCCAGCTTGGGCGTCCGCACTGCCATGGCACGGGTATTGCAGGGCGGGGCCAGAGAGGGGTACAAGAAGCACTCTGGGGCTAGGATACTGCTGGGTAGGAGGAGGCCGAAGGAGCTCTATGGACTCAGTGTCTCTGCCCAGAGGAGCCCTGATTAGGTACCTACCCGGGAGCAGATTTCAGAGAGTCAGGGGCCAGTGTGCCCTGCAAGCTGTGTGTGTGCCTCCAGGCCTTCGGACTGATGACTCTGAGCTCCATGGGGCCAGCCATCCCCTTGCAAACACAGATTGAAGGACACTAAAATTTCAGGGAAACAACCACTCTGCCCCACCCCAGATGCAGCTGCATCACGGCACTGGAGAGGCAATCCCTGTAGACACAGCTGAGTGTGGAGAGTCCCCTCTGGCCTGGGGCACCTTTGTGTGACTCTGTGACGGGGCCGTCCAGCCCCGCACTGGCCAAGGGAGGAGCGAACTGGACTGCTGGGCTGAGCAGGCCCCGCTCCCGCAGCAGTGCTGGGCATGCTCCAACTGCGGGCCAGGTATAAAAGCCAGGGAGACAGCTCAGTCGTGGCTGGCCTCCGGGGGCGGGGAGGGGGACAGGAACTCCTGCCGGCCTCTGAAGCACCAGCCGGGCCAGCTGCCTCCACCGCTACAGTCCCCGGGCCGAGCTCGACCGCAACGCCGACTAGGGTGGGCAGCCCGCCCGGCCGCTGTTGATGCCCCCGTCGCTGCTGCTCCAGACGTCGGGCCTGCCAACGTCATTGCCGCCCCCAGCCCAGCGCCTGCAGGAGGGATCTCCATCGGCCAGAGGGCTGGGGTAGGAAGCGACCTGGGGCAGGAAAAGCCCTGGCGGGCTCCCCGCTGAGCCAGTGGTGGGAACCACCCACCACTGATAGGGCCCTGGGTTGGGGCCCGGTGGAGAGGGAGGGCCCGGGCCCCCCTACCCCATCCTCCCAGAGCCTGGACTAGGCCTCAGGGCCGAACTGTATGGGGCTGGGCGCTCCACCAGAGGCCCTTGTAAGGCCGTTACTTCTGACACCCCTCTCGCTGCTGTGGGGTACTGCCTCCACATCCTGCAGCTTGTCTCTCCATGGGACCCTGAGCAGCCCCCAACTAGAGCCCCTCCCCCAGCCAAACCAGTGACCCTGGAACACAGAGCCCTGATCCACCTCCCCCCCACACACGCAGCCTGGGCCAGTGACCCTAATCCCCCAGGCCCCAGCCGCAGCCCCCTTCCCCAATGAGCTTGAGCCAGTGAATGAAGCCAGAGCAGGAAAGGGGCACATGGGTCCTGCATGGAGTCCATGGGACAGGTCTGAACTCCCCTCTCGCAGACACGCTCCTGGCCCCCCCACATCCATCCCACACAGTGACACGCAGGCAAAAACAGAAACACACAGTGACGCATGTAGAGACAGACACACATATTGACAGGTTTAGGTTGGACATTAGGAAAAACTTCCTACCTGTCAGGGTGGTTCAACACTGGACTAAGTTGCCGAGGGGGCTTGTGGAATCTCCATCCCTGGGGATATTTAAGAGCAGATTGGACAGACGCCTGTGAGGGATGGGCTAGAAGTGCTTGGCCCTGCCATGGGGTCCCTTCCAGTTCTAGGATTCGATGATACTATGATATCCAGTAACAGACACACATGCAGTGAGACATGTGCAGTTGCAGACACACATGTGCCCAGGGATTTACACACAGGAAGAGCACAGAGCTACGCTCGCGTGTGTGTGGTTACTGAAAACTGCATTCCATTTGTGGTTGTTGCAGTGTATTTGCGGGTTTTTTCCTGGTCCTGCTGGCAGGCAGGGGGCTCTGCAGGGAAGCCTGGATCTGGCTCTGGTTGAGCAAGCCGCAGCCTTGTGGCTGTGAGGGTGCAGCAGGAGTTTGCGCTGGGGTGTGTGAGGGGCTCAGGGCAGGGAGGTTGGGAGTTTGATGGACTCCAGACACAGATTTGTGGGGTGTGGATGGTGCAGGAGTGTTGTGGCAGAAGACTGAGGACGGATGCAGAAGAAGGAGCAATGGTCTCAAGTTGTGGTGCGAGAGGTCCAGGTGGGATATTAGGAAAAAACTATTTCCCTAGGAGGGTGGGGAAGCACTGGAATGGTTTCCCTAGGGAAGTAGTGGAGTCTCCATCTCGAGAGGTGTTTAAGTCTTGGCTTGACAAAGCCCTGGCTGGGTTGATTTAGTTGGGGTTGGTCCTGCCTTGGGCAGGAGGCTGGACTTGATGCCCTTCTAAGGTCTCTTCCAGCTCTATGGTTCTATGATTCTATGCGGGGGTGCAGGAGTTTGGGGATGTGAGAGGCTCAGGTCAGGGGGTTCCACTGTATGTTAGGCTCAGGTTTTGGGTTTGGAGTGGGGGGTGGAGGAGTGTTATGATGCTGCAGCCACTTGGGGACTTGGCCATAGTTGGCCAGGCTTCATTTCTAAATAAAATATTATGTGAAACAAAATGTTTCAGCATTGTCTTTGTTTGTGAGAGGGGCGGGGAAGCTGTTTTGAATCAGGGGCCAGCAGTCACAGAAACATCAGTCAGGGCCACACAAGTGAGATGCAAAAAAAATCCCTCCACCCCCTCCCC
Organism: Pelochelys cantorii; assembly: GCA_032595735.1. NCBI lineage: Eukaryota > Metazoa > Chordata > Testudines > Trionychidae > Pelochelys > Pelochelys cantorii. Next base: position 13,060,310 of record CM064351.1, on the reverse strand, counting down.
CAAGCCTCACTAATGTGGCCCCAAATGAGACATCTCACTCCCCTGGCACTCCAGATCCCTCTATAGTCTGAGGGGGGGACAAAAAATGAGGGATCCCCAAACCTCAGTCCTCCCTGTCCCTTCCCCTCACCCCAGTGGGGCTGGAGCGGAAGAGGAATCAGGTGTCTCAGTTGGGGGCCACCTCAGTGAGGCATGGGGGTTTTGGAAGAGGGTTTTTTGTGTTTTGCTTTTCTCATGTATGGTCCCCAACTGATTTTTCTGGGGGTCAGTGGCCCTGGAGGCGAAAAAGGTTCCTCATCCCTGCCTTAAATAACGAAAACTTTGAAACCTTTTGTGTTCGCCAAAAATTAATATTTTACGTTATTGAAAATGAAGTTTGATAAACGTGACCTGGCTTCTGTCGTGTAGTGGGGGGTGTCTGTGTTTCTGATGTGACTTGAGGTATCGCCCCTTCCTGACAGCACGTCCATGCACCCAGAAGTGGGGAGCTGGAAAAAAAACTTTAAAGAGTCTCCTGGGGAACAGGGTTATGTGAGTGTGGGGAAGACCCCCAGACACCTGGGGACAGAAAGGGCAGATCCCCTGGGCCCTGACTGGGCTGTCATAGCCCAGCCATCATCACCACTGCCCTACTTCTGTCCTGATCCTCACCCCCCTGCTGTTCCCATCCCCTGTTCTTCTCCATCTCCTCCCCCTTCTATTCTCCTTCCCCTCCCCATTTCTACCTGCCCTGCCCTCTGCCCATCCCCATCCTCTCCCTCTTCCCCGTCTGTCACCATCTTATGTGAGGGCTTTGCTGGAAATGTCCCCCCCCCCCCGCAGCGGGAACAATTCAGCACCCCCCGCATCTTGCTCCCCTCCACTCGACATTATTTCCTCCATTCCCCACAGTTGAAAATTGAGCTCCTGCGTCCCCTCAGGTGACATTTGGGCTCCCCCATACGCCCCTAACCCTCCCCCAGGCCAGAATCCTCTCTGGCACCCGTACCCCCTTCCCAAACCCTCTGCTCCCCCTTCACCCGGTCACACCTCCCTCCCAGACCCTGCACCCCCCAGAGCTCCTCCCTCAGGCCAGACTCCTCTCCTGCACCCATGCCCCCTCCTGGACCCTGCACCCCTATACACTGCCTTAGATCAGACCCCCCCTTCCTGCACCCAGGCTCCTACCCTAAACTCCCTTCTGCACCCAACCACCCTGTCCCAGACCCCAAACTCCTTGGTAGAAATGTGGCCCTTGACCACTTGCCAAAATCCTAGAGTGCCCCCCCTGCCCCCCCATTAAAAATTATTGACCAAGCCTGATCCAAATGTTTTTTCAAATGTTATTTAATGAGAATTTAAATACACCTATATACAATTCGGAGGGTTGGGGGGAGGGGGACGCAGCTGCTGGCTCCTCAGCTCCTGGTGCGCTCACTGGCTGTCTTCCTGCTGCAAGGGAAGCAGAATCCGTCAGAGATTCATCCCTGGGGACTCAGGGGTACTGGGCCCCCCCAGCATTTCCACCCTCCTCCCCCCTGTGCTGACTTGTTCTGCTCTCTGGTCACCCCCCTGTCAGGCCCGTGGGGTGAGCTCCTGACCCCCCACAGGGCTCCTGACACCTCTGCCCCCTCCCACCTCCCAGGACAAGGCTTGTGTGCGCAGAGCCTCCCCCAACCCCAGGGACGCTCGCAGGGGCAGGAGGGTTTCTGCCAGCAGGGACGTGTGGTGGGGGCAGCCTGAGGAAAAGGGCAGGGGGGACTCCCTGAGGGGATGGGAAGGAGACCCTGGCCCTGCCCCACTCTCCTGCATCTGCTCCGGCTGCTCACCATGTAGCCTAGGAGCTGCTGGGCCTACCCCAGCAGGGCGTGGGCCAGGACCCATCTCTCCTTAGAGTAGTGCCTGCACCACAGGTCCTCTGCCTGTTGGATGTTGAGGGCTGGAAGATACACAACAGGGTCATTCTGCTGGCAGGTCTGAGCCCTTCCCCTCCCACAGGTCCCACCAGGCATCCCTAGGCAAATGGAAGGGCAAAGGGGGCAGAAGGACGGGAACACAAAGGGACGCATCCCCCCCTTGGGCCAGTCTGGGGGAAAAGGGCTGGGTCCCGTCCCCCCGCCGCCGGCACCCTCAGGGTGTCACTGGGGCCCAGTTCCCGGCTGGCTTCCTTACCCCTCTGTTGAGCAGGACGAGTTGGTAGAGGCTGTGCACCCCCTCCCGGTCCAGCCGGCTGACGTCCTCGGATGGGTCCGAAATGAAAAGGCCCAGCTGGGCCACCTGGTCACCCATCCTGGGACAGTTGGCTGAGTTCTGAGGGGAGAGAGAAGGGGGGTCCCTCAGCATCCTGTCCCCATGCAAAGGGCCGCAGAGGCGGTTTTCAGCTCGGGGGATGGACAGAGACACCTCCTGGGGCAGGGGCGGTGCTGGTCTTGCGAGGAGACAACACTGAGCATTGGCCCCCACTGAAGGGTCACTCCGGGGGTGGAACAAGGGGATCCACTAATGGCCACTCCCCAGGCCCCAGGCCCAGGTGCAGTCACACAAGAGCTCCCCCTGAAAGGCCCAGGGTCGCCCCTCCCCGGGGAAAGGAGAACGCGGATCAGTCCCGGTCCATTCCCAGCTCTCCTGGGCCTAGTGGCGGTGAGTTCCCTTTTGGCCAGAAAAGGTAAGAGTTGCATTCATTACTGTTCACCACAGCCCAGACAGATGAAGACAACCACTCGTAAAATTACAGTAAGGCCTTGACTCCCTTCAGGACTAAAATCCTGCAAAGGAGAACTGCTGGTAGGACAATGCTCAGCCGACCAATAGCAAGCACCAGTGTAGATGTGGCAAATAATGTATCAGTAATGAATGTAAATTATAGTAATTAACGTAATGCTTTGCGGAAAGCTGGTAACGGGGGTGTCGACATAGTGACAGAGCTAGTGCACCCCTGTGTCTTTTCTCTGAAGCTTTTACCATTCAGTTGACTTTCTCAAAGCATCCCACGCATCCACTGGGCAAACGCAGCAGCATGGGTGGCGGGTAATGAAGGCAAGGAAAGGCGCTGCCTTCCCAGAATTGCGCATGCTCTAGCTAACTATGTGGCTGCCCAGCCTTATGGCCAACCGGGGGGGCTGAAGCCATGGTGTGGCAGCCGGGTCCTCTAGCTGGCAGGGAAGACTGGGGCTGAGGTGCAGCTGCCCACTCTCCCCAGGGGCCAAGAAGGATCAGACTATGGTGCAGCTACCCAGGTCTCTGGCTGTCAGGTACTCTGGCCAGCTGGGAAGTGTGGGGCCATGCCACCCCCTTGAATGGGGTAGCCAAAGGGCCCTGAGAAGTTCAGAGACTGGGGGCAGTAAGCTGAGGTGGGGACTTCTAGGGCCTGGCCTGGGGCCAGGGGAGCGGGGAGCTGGGCTCGCCCAGGGCTGGAGGGCAGGCCCCGCTGGAGAGTAGCAGCTGGGGGCAGGGGTAGAGGCTGGATAGGCCTCCTGCTGGGTCCCCAGAACCAGCCATGGGGGAGGGGGGAGGTTGTGCAGGCCTCCTGACTGCTCCCCAGGGACGGTTCATGGGGAGGGGACCATGCAAGCCACAGGAGGGAAGGGGAGGCGGAGTCGGCTGGCTGGCTGTAGCCATGCTGGGCAGCCTGCTGGTGCTTGGGCAGACTATGGCTACTGCAGCAGTGCTCCTGGGAGGGGAGGGGGCGCGGCAGTGGGGCTGGTGGGGCCTTTCCCTCCCTACCTGGCACTGTGTCTGAGAGTCTGGGAGAAGGGTTTGGGGCAGGAAGGCCACTTACCTGGGCCAGCGGCAGACAAGATGCTGACCCCCGTCCCCAGCCGGCCACTCCCTTGATGGTGCAGTTGGACCCAGTGGTCACTGTGCATTATTCCTGTCGCCTGCACTCGCTGCCCCCGGTGGTGACTGTGAGTATCGCATCCCTCCACTCAGCCCCCTCCCTTTGCACATCATGGAAAACAATTGAATTCCAGGCACATTCCATGTTCTGGCACAATCAAATTCTTACCGTGCTTTAAGTTAAGAGGAAGGTAAATACCCAATTTGGTGGTCTTAGCTCTTAGCATTTAGGAGGACTTCTTGAGCAAACAGACTTGCAGACAGATAGATAGATAGATAGAATATTAACATTAATAAACATGCCCTATTTTATAAACCTTCCTTCACAGGTCAGATTTTCTAAAAGAATTTCTGACCTGCTATACCCCTTTTCACCAGTCCCACCACCTAGCCAGCTATCACACATTTGTAGCTGTCCACTTGATTTTTTGTTGCACAGTACACTGTGCATTTGTCTACTTCTGTTTGTCTATTACATTTCATCTGGTTGATACCAGCCCAATTCTCCAGTTCCTCAAGATCAGTTTGAATTGTAATCCCATTCCACAATGTGTTTGCAACCCATCCCAGTTTGGTATCATCTGCAAGTTCTATGAACCGTTGTGCACTCACCTTATACTAATTTCATCGAGACCACAGTTCCCTAGTCTTCCGACGTGAACGTCATGAGGGACAATGCCAAAAGCCAGACAAAAATCAAGATATATCAGGCCACGCTGCTAGGTGAAGTGGCAACCCAAGTGCTGTGTAGCTCTTCAGAGAGCGATGTCTGTGCAGGGGAACCAGTGAGGAATTGAGACCAGAGGACCAAACAGCCACAGAGCAACCTTCTCACCTGTCCAGAGGGGGCATCATGTGGACGATAAACTTAGGCAGGCAGCATGCTGTGTGTTCTCCAGCAGAGTCCCACATGGATGGAAGCAGCAACTGTCTGAGGTGAAGGGCTTCTAAAAAAAGGAAATAATAAGTGCACACAAAAAGCCTCTTGCAGTGCATGACAAGGCCGTTTTATTAGTCCTAGATGAGCTATGCTACATCTTCCTGAGAGCCATTTATCAATGTATTACCTATTTCCTAGAGCTGGCTGGAATTTTTCCAGTGGAATGCTTTTCCACTGGAAAATGCAGTGTCATCAAAATTGAAACACCTCAAAGAAACTTGTCAGTTTGGACAGAATTCCGGGTAACAACAACAACAACAACAAAAGCTAAATGGGGTGTTGCTGTCAGCTTCAAAGGGAACCTTTCTATTTTCCCTTTTAAAGTGGCTTTCTATCGAATGTTTTAATGTTGCATTCCAGAATATACAACTGCTGCCAGCTGTTGGCTGCCTATGTGTTCTCTCTGTGTGTCGCGCTCACACTGGCCAAGTAGCCCATACAGCGTGCCCTCAAGCTGCCCAAGAAAATGACATTAGCAGACATTAGCTATGAGTTAGACATTAGACAGTAGCAGGGGCTGGAGCACATGACCTGCGAGGAGAGACTGAGGGATTTGTGCTTGTTGAGTCTGCAGAAGAGAAGAGTGAGGGGGGATTTCAGAGCAGCCTTCAACTTCCTGAAGGGAGGTTCCAAAGAGGATGGAGAGAGGCTGTTCACAGTAGTGACTGATGGCAGAAAAAGGAGCAATGGTCTCAAGTTACAGAGGGAGAGGTGTGTTAGGAAAAAGTATTTCATGAGGAGGGTGGTGAAGCACTGAAATGGGTTCCCTTAGGAGGTGGTGGAATGGGTTCCCTAGAGGCGTTTAAATCCCAGCTTGACAAAGCCCTGGCTGGGTTGATTTAGTTGGGATTGGTCCTGCTTTAGGTAGGGGCTGGACTCGGTGACTCCTGAGGTCTCTTCCAGCCCTACGACTCTATGATTCTATGCCATTCTTAGCCAGGTTCATTGCCAACAAAGCACAGGATTGGTGCCCAATGTGCGCTACAGCTACACTCAACACCTGTATCCCCATGACCATGGACTTGGTTCAGTGAGCTGTGGGAATTTCTGCTCTCCCTGAGGCTAGACTGACACCTCTTCTGCAATCCCTGTTTTATACACCTGTACAATCAAGTCACATGTCCCCTCTCTGACATGGTTATTTACCACCTTTATCTTGTACCACCTGTTGGTTCGATCAAAACATCTCTCGCCACCCCCCACCCCCAACCCCGACCTTATCCTTAGGAGGGGTCAGTGTGTCCCGGTACCACCCTGAGGGAGCATCTTTACACCATCACTTTGTATCCAGGTGTTCTGGTATCACCCTTCTGGAACGTGCTCAAGTGAATACTTAGTGCCTAGGAGGGCTCGTGATTTTGCGACACCAGCCCTGTTCTTGACAGATTCATGTCACGTTGAATAGTGACCCTGCAAGCAGGCTTTTGCTTTGTTACAGGTCCTGACTTCTGCTCATTGCCTGGCACTTGTTAACTTACAATCAGCAGAGCCTGACTTTAGCTTGGGCCTTAGGCCTTACGCCAGGCCCATCATACCAGGCCTCATGACTCAGGCGCTCTCTTTCTAATACTAGAAAATCAACCAAAATATGAAATCTGAACTAAACATTCAACTGAACCAGAAGCAAAACAGAAAAATCCAGAATGTCATCGTGAGGGGAATTTCAAAATCTCGAGGCCTTTCTTTAGTCGTGGAATGGAAAACTTTTGAAACCTGCAATGTCCTGTGAATAGGAAAATCCAGCTGCTATCCAGCCCTACACACGACTACGTGCAGCCTTCTTTCCTGCAGCGCGCTCTTGGAACGGTCAGAAAAGGAGTCTTTCTGACTACTCAGAGCTTCCCCCCGCTCAGGAACACAGAGAGGCCAGGAGCTGAGGGGTTTTCAGGCAAGGAATTGACAAGGAGGCTGCTAGAGTCCAAAGAGGAGGTGGAAGGGGAGCAATGCTGAGCTGCTGGGCACCTCATAAACTAGGGAGCTGCACCTGATCTTCCCCCATTCCCTCCTAAGATGTATTCTAGCCCGATCCCTTTGACCTCACCTATTCCCTCCTGGCTGTCTGCCTACTCTATCCCTGCTCCTTAGAGAGACAGACCTGTAGAAAGTTGGGGCCCTGTTTCAATCAACTCCACCCTCAGCTCTGCTCCTGGCCCTAGCTCCAGTCTTCGCCCCTTACTGTGTTCCCCTTCCCAACCCTTGGCGTCACTCTCAGACCCAGGGAATTTTCAGGGGTGGGGGAAATTATCCTGTCTTGAAATGAAGTTAATTTGGAAACCACTAAAATAGTAGAGTCATGAGCCATTCACTGGGTCAGATAACATGAACAAAGGTGGCAGAGACCTGGTGTGCTCATGACATGTAACATTCTCGATAATGAACAAAGAGCAGTCCTGTAGCACCTTAGGATACCTCTATGCCAGTTTTTCTCAACCTTTTTTAATAAAGTACCCTTGTTCAAAAAATAAAATTGTAAGTACCCCCTTTAAAAAAAAAAGAAAAAAAGATACGTACCCCCGTACCTACAGTCTTCAGACACACAATTTTATTTCTAGCCATGCAACACATTTGTTTAAACAGCTTAATCATAACCGTGTGGCAGTGAAATTTTTGGGTGTAAAAAGTAGAAAAACAATAAAGCGCTGTAAAACTTAAAAGAAAAAATCAGTTTTCTCCAAATTTCAGTTGTGTTGATGTATCCCCAAACTTCTCTCGAGTACCCCGAGGGTACTCGTACCACTGATTGAGAAACACTGGTCTACGCTACAGAAGAGATTCAAGCTGCCACAGTCGATCTTCCAGGGTTCGAATTAGCAGGTCTAGTGAAGACACACTAATTCGAACTGAGAGAGGCGCTCTGGTCAATGCCGGCAGTGCTGCTTCCACAAGGAGGAAGGCAAATTAAAGGAGAGTGTGCTCCCTTCATCTTCCTGCAGTGTGGACAGAGCCAAAAGTTGAGTTAAGCTTCTTCGACTTCAGCTACACAATTAACATAGCTGAAGCTGCGTATCTTAATTCGACCTTAGAAACTAAGAAATATAGTGTATAATGAGCTTTCTGAATAACGGTTGGTGGTGATTAATTGCCAAAATAAATATAACATGCCTCCACCCACATTTCAATATTAATTTGTACGTGCTTAAAATTTGGTGGCCATTTTGCAGATATTCAAAAGCATATTCACCCCTAAGCCATCAAAAACCACACGTCCCGTCCCAAAATATCACGTGACTGGCTTAAAAACCACAAACCCGTAAATCTGAGAGGTTTTGTTAATCTGTCCTTCCGGGGTTTCAGCCATTTTTCTAGAAAATCACAAGAGTTAAAAAACAACTAATCCTCTCGCAGCACCTTAAAGACTAACCAAACATGTAGATGGTATAGTAAGTTGAGGGTGAGTAACATGGAGTCAGTAGGCCTAACTAGAGGCCTGTAACATGAAAGCAGCAACAGGCCTAGACTCTAGTAAGCAAGACTTTGGTTCCGGAATACAGGAGCCAAGAAAGAGGCCCTACTGATAACTGTGTAATCGTGTGAGATAGGTAGAGCGTGGAAGGAAACAGGGAGACACTGGGTACAGACTGCATGTCAAAGGGGAGGAGCGGAACACCTCAATAAGAAATGTCTTGGTACAAAGACTCCCCAAAAACTAATGTACGTACCGCCCTAGGTTCAGGACTGGGTCGAGATTGACTGCGTGAAAGATAGTAAGTAAGCCCCCTTTCCATAAGGGGAGGGGTGGTAAGTAGGCAACAGAGGGTGGCAACCTGATACATAAAGAAGTGATGTAAGTTGTTTCTACCTGTCTATAAAAGGACACCGCAAAGGGTGCTCTCCGGCCGACCTGGGGGAGGGGGCGCACTAGGCGCCTGAGCAGCAGGTGTCCTTGCCTAAACTTACAGAATGCACAGTAGCTTAACTCTGACTGACTGCTGTTAATAACTGGTATATGGCAATAGGCCTGCCTGGTGTTGGTACCTTGTCAACACGGGCCATAGTGCCCAGTGGAGTAACATTGTACTGATCTCTGTTACTAACCGGTAGAGCTTCGCATTTGACAAGAAACCTGCTCGACTGATTTCAAACCTTGTCTGCATTTGTCGTTTCCGGGGGCCTCTGAGAGACCTCCTGTGTTGACCCAAGTGCACGGGGTCTAACACTCTAGATAAAGGGAGTACCGACTGTTATGCACACAGCCGAAAGTTTATCGTCACGGACAGAATAGAGGTCCTGTCAGGAGGGCGCCGGGACGACCCTGACCAGACGACACTGACACTGAGAGTTCAGACCACCGAAGGTAGCAAAGTCCCCTCCCCCCAACTCCCTGTCCCAGGTAGCCACCCGAACCTGTGTCCCTCTTGCCCCCAGGTTACAGCTTCCTCCCTGACCCTGCACGCCCTCCGACACTCCTCCCCCAGGCCACAATCCTCTCTGGCACCCGTACCCCTCTTCCCCAAACCCTCTGCTCCCCCTTCACCCAGCTCACACCTCCCTCCCAGTCCCTGCACACCCCCCCCCCTTAGTCTCTCCCTCAGGCTAGACTCCTCTTCTGCACCCATGCCCCCTCCTGGACCTTGCACCCCAATCCACTGCCCAAGATCAGACCCTCCCTCCCTGCCCCCAGGCTCCTACCCTAAACTCCCTTCTGCACCCAACCACCCCGTCCCAGACCCCAAACTCCTTGGTAGAAATGTGGCCCTTGACCACTTGCCAAAATCCTAGAGTGCCCCCCCTTCCCCCCCCATTAAAAATTATTGACCAAGCCTGCTCCAACTGTTTTTTCAAATATTCTTTCATCTTAATTGAAATACAATTGAAATACAATTTGCAGGATTGGGGGGAGAGGGACGCAGCTGCTGGCTCCTCAATTCCTGGTACACTCACTGGCTGTCATCCTGCTGCAAGGGAAGCAGAATCTGTCAGACAGAGATCCATCCCCGGGGATTCAGGGGTACTGGGCCCCAACAGCATTTCCACCCTCCTCCCCCCAGCGCTGAGACATGTTCTGCTCTCTAATCACCCCCCTGTCAGGCACACAGCCCGTAGGGTGAGCTCCTGACCCCCCCAGGGTGCCTGACACCTCTGCCTCCTCCCACCTCCCAGGACACGGCTTGTGCTCGCAGGGGCAGGAGGGATTCTGCCAGCAGGAACGTGGGGTGGGGGCAGCCTGAGGAAAGGGGCGGGGGGGACTCCCTGAGGGGATGGGAAGGAGACCCTGGCCCTGCCCCACTCTCCTGCATCGGCTCCGGCTGCTCACCAGGTAGCCTAGGAGCTGCTGGGCCTGTCCTAGCAGGGCGTGGGGCAGGACCAGCCCGGCCTTGCTGGGGCGCCGCAGAGGGGAGCGGGCGGCGAGCAGCGCTCTCTCCAAAAATGAACGAGTCTGCTCCTGGAAGAAGAGCTGCCCAAAGACCTGAAATCAAGAGGACATGAGGCTTCAGCTGAAGGCCCAGAACCCGGCCCCAACTCCTGGGGCTAGAACGGCTTCCTCCTTCCCCAAACTCCCTTCCAGACCCTGCACCCGGACGCTCTCCTCACCCTGCAGCCCAAACCCCTGCCCCGGGTCACACCTTCCTCCCGCCCCCCCACTCCGCCCAGACCTCACCCCCCTCCGCAGAACACGGCAGCCCTAAGACACCTGCCCACATCTTGGAGCGGCCTCAGTCAAAAAGTGTCGCCCCTCCCCAGCCCTGCTTCCCCTTCTATGCCACATCCGGGGCTCCGTGAGACGCTGCCCCTACGAAGCGCCGCCCCTTTGAAACGCCCTGACAGCGTCACAAAGGGGCAGCGCCGCCCTGTCCACGGCTCGAATAGTCGAGGGAAAATGCATCGACCCTTCGATCAGTGACTAACTCACCGTGTCCCACCCCACGTCCTACCCGCACGAGGGCCCCAGCCAGTCCCACCCCCGAGCCACGCCCTCCCCTGGCAGCGTGTCCTTACCTCTCCCACCCTGACTGTGTTGCTGTGAGCCAGGACCCATCTCTCCTTATACCAGTGCCTGCACCACAGGTCCTCTGCCTGGTGGATGTTGAGGCCTGGAAGAGACACAACAGGGTCATTCTGCTGGCAGGTCTCAGCCCTTCCCCTCCCCCGGGTCCCACCAGGCATCCCTAGGCAAAGGGAAGGGCAAAGGGGGCAGAAGGACGGGAACACAGAGGGACGCGTCCCCCTTTGGGCCAGTCTGGGGGAAATGGGCTGGGTCCCGTCCCCCCGCCGCCAGCACCCTCAGAGTGTCCCTGGGGCCCAGTTCCCGGCTGGGTTCCTTACCCCTGTGATGCAGGACGAGTTGGTACAGGCTGTGCACCCCCTCCCGGGCCAGCCGGCTGACGTCCTCGGATGGGTCCGAAATGAAAAGGCCCAGCTGGGCCACGTGGTGACCCATCCTGGGCCAGTCGGCTGAGTTCTGAGGGGAGAGAGAAGAGGGGGGGTCCCTCAGCATCCTGGGGCTGCATGTTCCATGCAAAAGGCCGCCCAGGCGGTTTTAAGCTCGGGGGATGGACAGAGACACCTCCTGGGGTGGGGGCAGGGACGGTCTTGTGAGGAGATAACCCTGAGCAGTGGCCCCGACTGAAGGGTCACTCCGGGGGTGGAACAAGGGGATCCACTAAGGGCCACTCCCCAGTCCCCAGGCCCAGGTGCAGTCACACAAGAGCTTCCCCTGAAAGGCCCAGGGTCGTCCCTCCCACGGGAAAGGAGAACGCGGATCAGTCCCGGCCTATTCCCGGCTCTGCCTCTGCCTCCCCGGGGGATGCTCCCAGCCCCGCGCCCTGCAGCACCAGACCCCACGGCTCCGAGGTCACTTACATCAAACCCCGGGAGGGTGGTGGCGACTCGCAGCAGGGCCGTGGTGCTGCCAAGGGCCCTGGCTCGCTCCTGGGGCAGGCGGGAATCCAGCCACGTGCTCAGGTGCTGTGGGGGAAAGAGGCAGGTCAGGACCCGTAGGCAGGCGCCGGTTCTGGGATTCTCCCCTCCCCGCCCCCCAGCCACTAACACAGCTCCTCTCGCTGCCCCCCGAGGAAGCAGGGAAAATGGCCCCTGTCCCTCCCCACGGGGCTCACCTCCATAATGAGCTGGAGCCTGGCGGTGTCTGGGGACTCAATGAGGATGTTCCTCAACATGATGTCAAGCATGTCGCGCAGGCCCCGGCTAAGCTCCTGCAAGGCAAGGGGGAGCCCTAGGTGAGAGGGAGGGTTGGGCTTGGGGAATCCAGGCCACCAGCTGGCTCTGGGGTCCTGCCTTGAGCAGGGTCTGAGCCGCCTTCCACACATCAGAGCAGGGAAGAGCCCAGGCTGGGCATGGTAGGGAGGGGCCCCCCGGGAGAGCATCAGGAACCCTGGAGGGAAGGATCCAAACCTGCGGCTTCTTCCCTCCCTCTGCACCCCCCACTCCTCTCCAGAGCTCCAGCCAAACAGAGGCTGCTCCTGCTCCTGGCTGGGGGGAGGAGGGGCGTGAGGGAGGGGACGTACCTGGTGTGGATGGGCTCCCGCTGCCAGTCCCCAGACACTGTCTCCTTTATGGCAGCCCTGAGCAGGGGGCTCAGGAGCTGGGCCTGCAGGGGAGGCTTCAAGGTACTGGCAGGAGAGAGGGGCAGAGACATTTAAGTCAGCAGCAGGAGACAGAGACTTTCCTACTCCCTTGTCAGGGGATCTGCTCTTCGGAGGGGGGGAGGGTCGGCGGGGTGGGGGGGATCGATACCTGAGGCTGCAGGCGGCACTGACGCAGTTGGCCAAGACCAGCGGCAGTGGGGAGTCCTCCATGATCTCCTGTGAGACCCCAAGGAGACAAAGGGGCCTGTGAGACTGGGGCCCCAGCACGTCCCCAAGAGACGCTCACATGGCCAGCACCCCCCAGCCAGCAGGATGAAACCCCACTGCCTCCTGCTGCCCTGTAGCCACCCTGCCTGGCACAGGCCCCTCCAAGCACCCCCCTTCCCAAACTGGGACCAGCTCAGTCCTTGTCCCCAGGCCGTCTCCTGGCCCTCACTTCCCCTGGTGACCAGCCTCTGAATCTCCTCATCTCTGCTCCCCTAGGCGCATACCCAGCACCCCGCTCTGCTGCCTTCCAGCACCCCCCCCCATGGCCCGGGGAGACCCCTACCTATCCCAAATCCCCCTTCCTGTCCAGCACCCCCAGACCTGCCCCATTTCTCTGTACCTCCCTCTTCCAGCATCCCCACCTACCCTCCCCATGTCCACCTCCCTCTCCAGCACTCCTGGCCCCACCCATCCCATTTCCAGCACACCCACCCGCACCCATTGCCCAGGCAGACCCTTTTCCACCCCACGTATCCCATCCCCTCCTCCCGGCCGCTGCGACTCACTCACCACAATCCTGGCCACCACAGTGTCCTTGGTGCAGCGGGGCGCCAGGGTGTCGAAGGCGGCGAGGCAGGCGGTGGGGATGGCCAAGAGGAATCGCTGCAGGGCGGCCAGGCTCTGCAACCCCAGAGAGAGTCTGTGAGCCTGGGACTTGCCTGCTCCACTCTGGAGAGCTGCAGGGCTCAGGCCTCCCAGGATTGGAGGTGGGAGCTGCCGGTGGTCCAAGCACCCCCCACCCCTCCAAACTGCTGCCCCAGGCTTGTGGAGGGCCCAAATGGTGCATGACAACAGCCCCGGGCCCAGGTCATGCAGGAGAAGGAGCCCCAGGGGGATCCCCAGGGACAAGCCCCTCGCAGGGAGGGACGTACTGGGAAGGGGCCTGACAATCTCGGGTCCCACCCAGGTGGAGAAAGTTCGTACCGTGTCCCGGGTGCAGAGCTGTTCTTCAATGTCATAAAGTAGGACTTCCTCCACCCGGGAGTCCATCCGCTCCCGGCAGCGCTCCGGTGAGGCCTAGGGGGACTCTGTGAGGGAGGGAAGGGAACAGGGCGACTCCAGTGGCCAGCAGGGGTCACGCGCCCCCCCATGTCAGGGACACAGCGCAGGTTGGGCCCCACACACCCCTCGCAGGGATCCATCCCCCTTCCACCCTCACATCTTCCAACGCCCTCAGCAGAGCCCCCCACCAGGAAAAGCAGGGAACCAGGTAGCAGCAACCCCCACCCCCATCGGTTGCCCTGGCTGCAGGGCAGCAGTGTGAGGCTGCAGGAGTCAGTGGGGTGGGGTTCGCAGGGCTCAGGCCAGACACTGGGGCTGCCCTCCCCGCCCCCTCCTGGGTACCGGCTGATCCCCTGGGCCCAGGATGTTCACGGCCCCTCACCTGGACCAGAGAGGCTGCGGGAGGTGGCCCAGCTGCAGCTGGAGGCCCAGGCACTGCTGCTGACTGACCTGGACCCACAGCTGCAGGGGCTGGTGCGGAGAGCGATGGGCTGCGGGCTCCCGGAGACTGGCAGGTCCCCGGGGGTCGGGCAGGGCGATGCCCCCTGGTGGTAATGGGGGCTGGGCTCTTGGGGCAGGTCTTTCTCTCCACAGAGGAGGCCCCAGAGCCACCCTACCCGGCTCCCCCGCTGGGCTGGGTCCCGCCTTCCCAGCCGCCCCTGGTGCCAGGTCTGGGGGGGCCTGGACGGTGGGCGTGTCGCTCCAGGCTGGTAGGAAACAGCTTCCCCACCCGCAGGGACGGAAGAGCTGGTTCCTGACGGACCTGGGGCCACCTGCAGGGCCTTCATCGAAAAGCTCCGGAAGCCTCGGGCCATTCTGTAAATGAAGGGAAGCAAAGATGAGCTTGGGGTGCAGGCTTGAAGAATGAAATCCAGGGGTTCCAGTTTCCCAAAGCTACTGCCCCCCAGCCCCCAAATGTTCCCCTTGCTCACTGGCTCGGTCTTGCAGAAGACCTCCAAGGGCCTGAGTCGCCTGCCCATCAACAGCCCCCGCTCAGGAAATCAGGGGAGAGTCTAAGGTGTTGGGGGCATGGAGCGTTCTCCCCAAAGACACCGGCATAGACCTGTTCCAGGCAAACCTCCCCAGTCCCCACAACACAGAAGAGGCAAGAACAGAGGAGAAATGTGGGTGGGATGGAGGAAAAGGGAAACCAAACAGGAGAAAGCCCCACGGCCCCAATGGCGCTAAGGATGCAGCCTAGGTGTGGAGTCACCTTCTGGCCCTCGACCGAGGGCTGGCCCTGCCTGGAACCCAGCCAGTCCCGGGCAGGATCCAAACCCCTGGGGGCTCTTACCTTCTGCACAAAGGTGTGGGCATCTGGATCTCGCAGTGCGCAAAGGAATTGTGAGGAGGAGACGCACCAGAGTTAAAGCAACCGGGGTCTCCAAAGTCCCCTGGGCCAGCGCTCCCTTTTATCAGCCTGAGATCTGGGTGTCTCTGTGAGGTCACCACCTCCCCACCTGCCCTTTGCCTTATATGCTGAGGGCTGCCCAAAGCCACTGTGAGGTCACGGCCCCCCCAGCTCACCCCTGCCAGGGAAATATCCTGCCTCTGGCCACCCCGCGAAGAAGTTTGAGCCATTCCTAGGGGTCCCCCCCACTGCCTCCCCAACAGTGTATCCTGCAGACAGCAGCTCCAGTAGCACCCCATAGGTTGTTCCCTGCCCTACACTATAGGCTTCTTGCTCAGGAACTCTTTTACGCGGGAGTTCTTGAGCAAAAGGTCGTATGCAAGACCACCTCCTCCCTGCCATGTGCAAGAGTGCCTCCACCCTGCCATGTGCTTTTGCACAAGAGCATCCATGGCAGTGTGAACACTCTTTTGCACAAGAAAGCTCTGCTGTCCATTTTAGCCATAAGAGTTTCTTGCTCAAGAAGCCCTTGGTGTCCTTCCACGCTGCTTTCTTGCACAACAGATCTTGCACAAAGGGGGCTTCTTCCTTGCGAGGAGAGGAATAACTCTTGTGCAAGAAGCCCTGTTTTCTGATACTTTACTGGAAATTTACTTGCACCAGAAGGCACGTACAGTGTAGACGCTCTGCAAGTTTTTGCACAAGAATAGTTGCTCTTGTGTAAAAAGCCTGCAGTGTAGGCGCTGCCTTCCCAGAATTGCGCATGCTCTAGCTAACTATGTGGCTGCCCAGCCTTATGGCCAACCAGGGGGGCTGAAACCATGGTGTGGCAGCCGGGTCCTGTAGCTGGCAGGGAAGACTGGGGCTGAGGTGCGGCTGCCCACTCTTAATTTGGGGGGGTTTGTGATGGTGCTAAATTTATTAATAAACTATATTTGTAAACATACAAGAGTTCCTATAATATGACTGTTGAAACTGTGCACAACAAGGTTCCCAAACACAGCATAATTGAATACTGGGCCTGATCCTGGGAAAAGGGGCTTTTCAATCCTAAGCCCTGGTCTATACTAGGGAGTTATTTTGAAATAACCCCCCTTATTTTGAAAGAAAACGCGGAGCATCCACACTACTAAGCCCGTTATTTTGAAATTGCTCATGAAGTGGGCATTTAAATATCCCGTGCTTCATTAGCATAAACATATCGGCCATTTTTTTGAATGCCCCCAGCCCCCCCGGCACTCTAGACGTGCATCTTTCGAAAAATAAACCGTTTTTCGAAAGATCCCTTATCCCTCATACAAGAAGGTTTACAGATCTTTTGAAAAGGGTTTTATTTCTCGAAAGATGCGTGTCTTGCCTCAGGCATCCTCCTGCTGTGACGTGGGGGGGGTTTTCAGAAATGGGGGGCAGTGTCTTAGGGGGTTTTCCTTTTATTTTTCCTGCAAACTTTTGGACAGGAAGTTCCAGCCCAGAACACTGGTTGGCGTCCCTTCGGGTTCTGAAAACAAAGTCGTCTGGAAATTGGAGGATTTGTTCCCCGACTTGTTCCCATGTTAGGGGCTGGAGGCAGCAGCAGGAGTGACAGCGAGGGGTCTGGTTCCCTTTGTGTGACAGGTCCCCTCTGGCTCCTCGGCCCTGCTGGTGACAAGCTTCCGCGGTGGCTCCTTGGCACTGAGTGGCTGTTTGGAGGTTGTGAGAGGAAGAAGCATCTGAATCATCCAATGAGGCTCCTGCAGGACCTCGCCCGTCTGTGAGACTCAGCCAATGGGAGCCCTGGGATCTCTCTATTCATTGATGTGGGGTCTGGCCAGCTCACAGCTGGAGAGCGGGTGTCTCACCAGGCCCACGGACACCTGCCCTGCTCTGCGTCTGCCCCCAGAACAGCAGCTCCCGGATGCTCCCAGGTGTCACTGGGGATCACAGCATCCTGGCTGCAGGGAAAAGCTCTTAAAGCCCGTCAGGCAAATGCCCATTAAATCCTAGGAGGCTGCAGGTGCCTGGTGTAGGACAAAGGGCAGGATGGAAGATTCCCCCCGGGCAGCAGTGCAGGGATAATCAGAGTGAGCTCCATATTCTGGGGAGGGACAGGACCTCAGAGGGAAGGAGCAGGACTAAAGCTGGCCCAGGTCTTCCTCCCTCTGCTGGCTCAGAGCTGCCCAGACCATGTGGTGCAGGACACTGAGGCACAACGCTCAGCGCTGCGATTCTACAGGGCCTGGGGCTCCAGCTGCCACCACTGCAGCGGGAGTGACTGTGATGGTGGCCCGGAGCCCCTGGGCCTTTTACAATCCCTGGGCCCAACGGCCTTTGTCCCTTTTCCCCTCTCTGTAGGCGGCTTGGCTGTCAGAAACTAGCTCCTTCTGGCTAGAGCCAGGTGCCTCCCAGCCCTGCTTCTTACCCCTTTGATGTCAGGGAACTGCTTTCTGGACCTTCTCTTCCCCCATCTCCCTACCCTGCTGGGCGGGTAGCTCAGGCTCAGGCAGGGAGAGCTCACGGCTGGGAGAAGAGGTGTCTGCACAGGGCTCTCTGCAGACCTTGCCGAGGCTGCGGGCGCCGTGGGATCATGGTTCACCCCCTGCTCTGCTGCATGGCCAACCAGGGTTGCCAGATGGTTTCCACAGAAATACCGGGCACACGTGCCGTTAATCACACTCCACATCACATCTTATCTAGCAAACACCGCACAGTTCTGTTTTCTCCATTTGTGTCCTGAGCAGAAAGCTCAAACAGTGGACGGTCCGGATCAAAACCGGACACCCGGCAACCCTGGGAGCAACCGGACTGCGTGTGCAGAGTCGCTGAGCAGGGGCCACTGCTCCCAGACAGGGAGACTCCTTGGGGAGGCCCCTGGGATCGGGCACCATCTCAGATTTTAATTGTTAAATCTGGGTACTCCCGGTTGCCTCCCCAGAGCATCTCCCCTCTTCCCCCTCCCCCACCTTCTGCCCCTCCCCCTGTCTAGCACCAGTCGCCCTGTCTGGAGCAGCCGCCAGTCGCTCTCTAGTCCTGCAGGGTCTGGCCCCCGGAGCCTGGCTCTGAGCATGTCGGGGGATGGGGAACCCCCCCGCCCTGGGTGGTCTGGCCCAGTGGGGAGTCACCTGCCTGGGCAGAAATTGGCCTTGTGTGAGCGCAGCAGGGACCAAGCCCCCCCAAGGCCCAGCCTGTTCCCAGTGTGGAGGGGGGAGGGGTGTGATGGGGAGCGTTTGGGGGAGGGGGAAGCCTTGAGTGAATCGCCCTAAGCCCCTGCAGCCCTGGGCTGTGGGCTCAGCTCTGAGGGAGCATTTTGAGCCCTGGTGCTAACACAGGGGGACAGGTGATAGCTCTGAGCCGGGAGTGGGGAAGGGGCTCCAGAGACCCATGGGGGTGAGGGTGGGGGGACAGGAGCCGAGGTGTCTGACTCAGTGGAAGAGGTTTGGGTCAGCCTTGGGGTGGCTTCTCAACACCTGAACAACACCCCCCTCAAATTAAACCTTCCCCTCAAAAGCAGCATCCTCTGAGTTCACTCCCCGGCTTCTTCCCTCACCCTGAGCTCCTCCAGCCTGTGCACGGCTTCCCACCGGGGCGGGAAACACAGGCCTCAGTGCCGTGGAAATGAACTCCACACACTTCTGTGTCAATGTGTCTCCTAAGGAATCAATTAGTCAAACCAAGCAGCAGAATCTTTACTCATTTAGTCTCTGTTGTTACAGACGTGCTGGCCGAGAGATATTGTGAAATATTGTTCCCAAATCACTGTAACTGGCAGGATTGTGTTGTGTTCAGCTGACAAATCAAATCTGCAGAATCTTCAGATATTGCCTGCAGAATGTTTAATTTTTTGGCACAGAATTCCCCAGCCACAGACTGGAAGGGGCCTAAATTTCTCACCAAGTCCAGCCCTGAGCTCTGGGGCAGGACCAAGCAAACCTGGATCATCCCTGACAGGGATTTCTTCAACCTGCTTAGAACAGCCTCTGAAGATGGGGACTTTAGATAGGGTTGCCAGATGGTTTCAGGAAAAATACTGGACACACTTGACATGACATCACAATCTACATTACATCTGATTGAGAAAATACTGGACAGGTCTATCTGCTCAATTATATTTTCTCAATTTTTTTCCCGAACAGAAAGCTCAAATACTGGACAGTTCGTTTCAAAACTGGACACCTGGGAACCCCAAGTCTAGAACCTTCCCTGAAAGTTACTGCAGAGCTTAACTACATGTCAGCTACATTTTTGGGCTGCAGATTAAGTCCCGCATGTCTTGTTCTGCCTTGAGTGGACATGGAGAACGAGGGATCCCTAGTCTCTTTATGGGCCTGGGGCAGGCCTGTGTCTCCTCTGGTCTCTGTGTATTTATGGCCAAGATGATGACTCCAGCAGCCGCTGTGTCTCCCTCACCAGGGAAATGCTCCTGGAGTGTTTGTCTCTTCTGGAGACTCTATTTGGGGAAAGGTGGGTCCTGAGCTGGCTCCCCCCTGTCTGAGTGTGATCACCATGGCAGCGGATGTCAAAGGAAATATGATGACCCAAGAGAGGGACGGGCTTGTCCAGTGAGGCGCTTGGTCTCTCTGTCCCTCTCCTGGAATTTGCCCAGCATGGCTGAGCCTGGAAATGTCTTTTCAGGGCAGGAAAGTGGCTCTTTCAGAGGGGGAAGCCCAAACCCTTCTGCCGGGCAAGTTTCCTCTGGAGTTCCCTGCCCCTGTGCTAACCCGGCAGCCAGTCACTAAAACCTGCTCCTAGTAGATTTTTCTCCAGGGGTATCTTTTATGATGCTGAATGTGGTTTGTCCCTGCTGGTTAGTGATGTTGCCTCCCTCTGCACTCACTGGGTGGGCGGTTGCTCTGGCGGGAGACACCAGACATATCATCCCACCTGAGCTCCCATTCGACATTTTCCTTTGTTTTGAGTATTTTGCAAATGAAATGAGACAAAACGGTCAGTTAAGAGACACAAACGGCTTTTGTGAGGTTTAGTTTCCAGTAGACATTTTCCTGCCATTTTTGGATTTTGACACCCAAATCAAAATTGTCACCTCAAAGCACAAGAAAAGATCGCCTTTCAATGCTAAACTATTTTGTGGAATGCCCAAGAAGATTATTGCACCTGAAGTGTGTGGGGGGGAAATGATTTCATTGAAATTAAACCATTTTTGCTTTAGAAATGTTGGGAAAATATTGCAGAAAAACTTCAATCAGCTTTTTTTTTCCATACACAACTGTTTTTCTATGCATTCTGTTGCCCTGTGCTGGATGGCATCAGAACTGCATGTGCGTCTCAAAGTTCCTATAGAACTAACAGGTAATGGGTAGTCTCCAGTAGTTTAAGACTTGGGACATTTGGAAATGGAGGGCGAACTACATGTGTGTGGGGTATATTGTTGCCCTCCGCTAGATGGACTCTAAATGGTTTATGTATGTATCCTATGCCCTATAGTGCTAACAGTTAATGGGGAGTCTCCTCTAGCTCACGCCTGGCATTTTCCGAAGTAATATATGTGTGTGCATGTGTGTGTGTGTGAGAGAGAGAGAGAGAGAGAGAGGAAGAACCGGGGGCTCCCTCATGTCTCCTCCCCATCCTGAGCTGCTTGGCTTCAGCACAGGAAGGAAGAAGTAGAACAAGCCGAGTGTATTTGACATCAGGTGGAAGCAGGGGAATGGAGAGGTAGTGGTGTCAAGTAGCAAGAGCACTTGGCTTCTTTTCCTGCAGAGCGGGAGGAGCGGGGACTAGGCTGAGCTGTATAATTTAGATGATGCTCCATGCCTCAGTTTCCCCCTTCATAAAATGTCGATGACACCGAGAGTGTTTGTAAAGCACTTTGTTGTTAGCCCATGGAGCAGAGGGGGAAACTCAGGCACAGAAGCCGACTGGGGGGTGATAGAACCCCATCTAGGCAGCGCTGCTTCCACGACGTCATGCAGTCTGACCGGTCCGAGTGGGTCCCTCTCATGGCTGCTCCTCCCCCCAGAAGGAGTGGATTCCTCTCCATCGGCTGCAGGAAGCAGCGCTTCAAGGTCTTTGCCAGTGGGCAGCCATTCTACAATTCAGCTCTGCCACGGCTTCCAGCAGATCCATACACTGGAGATGGACGGTGCCGTGGTCCTCTCCTGTGTCCAGTTCTGAGCCCGACCGGTGCCGCTGCCCAGAAGGAGGCGAGGGGCACACACACGACACCCCCCTACGGCCGCCCTCGCAGACCCAATAAACGTCTCCCTTTTGCAGAAGGACTCTGCTCCTGCGTGGTCCTGGGGCCACTGGTGTGTGTCACAGACCCCCTTTCTGCTCACCGCAGATGGAGACTCCCCTGCAGGTAGAGCTGAGTGCGATGCCTCTACTGGGATGGTGTATTGGGATAATGTACTAACACTCCTCTGCGCCACCCCCCCTTCCCCTGCCGCTGAAACATCAAATTAACCCTCCTGGTCTGACCCTGTCCTCCCGCCGGTACCATGAAACCCCAAGGATGATGGGAGGGGACTGCAAATTGGGGAGCAGGCTACTGCAGGGCTGAGGGCAGCAAAGCAGCCCCCCAGAGCCGTGCACAGCCTGGACACGGGTGTGGAGAAGCGGGAAGTGACGTGACGAGCATTTAGAGGTTGGGGGAGCTGTGGGGAGAGGCACAACAGAGCCACGAGCAGGACAGGGGGTGAGCCAGCACCAGTGAGTCTCAGAGGGGACTAGACCATCAAGGCCTCACCCCTGCTGAGAGAGAAGCTGAGGGATTGGTGCTGGAGCAACCAGGAGCCCCCTAATGCTTTGTGAGCTGTAGAAAAATGGCTTTTCCTGAGCTCCTGAGCGAGCCCAGGGGGAAAAGAAGGTGCCTGCACTGCAGGGCCTCCCTGGAGAGACAGTATCGGTCCCTGCCAGACAAAGGTGGGACCAGCCCCAGGGCCTGGCCAGGAAAGAGCCAAAGTCCTGTGAGAAATCAGGCCCCATGTTCAGGTGTGAGTCCGAGTCCCCACAGACACAGGTGCCCCAGGGCAGTGGTGGATTCTCCGCGTGTGGATGTGTGTAGTGCAGGCCAGAGGCCTTGCTGGGACGCGTTGGGGTAAAACCCAGGGCCTGGTCAGGACGGGAGCCCGTGAGAGGCAGCGGGGCGGGTGGGAGGCTCTAACTCTTGCTCCTGGCCAGAAAGTCCAGTGCTGGGTGACACCAAGGCCACATCTACACTGCAGGCTTTTTACACAAGAGCAACTGTTCTTGTGCAAAAACTTGCAGAGCGTCTACACTGTACGTGCCTTCTGGTGCAAGGAAATTTGCAGTAAAGCATCAGAAAACAGGGCTTCTTGCACAAGAGTTATTCCTCTCCCCGCAAGGAATAAGCCACCTTTGTGCAAGAGCTGTTGTGCAAGAAAGCAGCGTGGATGGACACCAAGGGCTTCTTCAGCAAGAAACTCTTATGGCTAAAATGGACAGCAGAGCTTTCTTGTGCAAAAGAGTATTCACGCTGCCATGGAAGCTCTTGTGCAAAAGCACATGGCAGGGTGGATGCCCTCTTGCACATGGCAGGGAGGAGGTGGTCTTGCATACGACCTTTTGCTCAAGAACTCCCGCGTAAAAGAGTTCCTGCGCAAGAAGCCGACAGTGTAGGGCAGGGAACAACCTATGGGGTGCTACGGGAGCTGCTGGCTGCAGGATGCACTGTTGGGGAGGGAGTGGGGGGGCCCCTAGGAATGGCTCAAACTTCCCGGGGGGTGGCCAGAGGCAGGACATTTCCCTGGCAGGGGTGAGCTGGGGGGGCCGTGACCTCACAGTGGCTTTGGGCAGCCCTCAGCATATAAGGCAAAGGTGTGGAGGGGGGAAGGGGAGAGTGACATCACGGTAGCTTTGGGCAGCCCTCAGCATAAAAGGCAAAGGGCAGGAGGGGAGGTGGTGACCTCACAGAGAGACCCAGATCTCAGGCTGATAAAAGGGGGCGCGGGCCCAGGGGACATTGGAGACCCCGGTTGCTTTAGCTCTGGTGTGTCTCCTCCTCACAGTTCCTATGCGCATTGCGAGATCCAGATCCCGACAGCTTTCGGAAGAAGGTAAGAGCCCCCAGGGGTTTGGATCCCGCCCGGGACTGGCTGGGTTCCTGGCAGGGCCAGCCCTCGGTCAAGGGCCAGAAGGTGATTCCTCACCTGGGCGGCTTCTTTAGCGCCACTGGGGCCGTGGGGCTTTCTCCTATTTGGTTTCCCTTTTCCTCCATCCCACCCACATTTCTCCTCTGTTCTTGCCTCTTCTGTGTTGTGGGGACTGGGGAGGTGGGTCTGGAACAGGTCTATGCCGGTGTCTTTGGGGAGAACGTTCCATGACCCCCACACCTTAGACTCTCCCCTGATTGGCTGAGCGGGGGCTGTTGATGGGCAGGCGACTAAGGCTCTTGGAGGTCTTGTGCAACACCGAGCCAGTGAGCAAGGGGGCCATTTGGGGGCTGGGGGGCAGTAGCTTTGGGTTCTTCGTTCTTCAAGCCTGCACCCCAAGCTCATCTTTGCTTCCCTTCATTTACAGAATGGCCCGAGGCTTCTGGCGCTTTTCGATGAAGGCCCTGCAGGCGGCCCCAGGGCCGTCGGGAAGCAGCTCTTCCATCCCTGCGGGCGGGGAAGCTGAATCCCACCAGCCTGGAGGGACACGCCCACCGGCCAGGCCCCCCCAGACCTGGCACCAGGGGCGGCTGGGAAGGCGGGACCCAGGCGAGGGGGGAGCCGGGGAGGGTGGCTCTGGGGCTTCCTCTGTGGAGAGAAACACCTGCCCCAGGAGCCCAGCCCCCGTTACCACCAGGAGGTATCACACTGCCCTGCCCGCAGGGACCTGCCATTCTCCCGGAGCCCGCAGCCCATCGCTCTCCGCACCAGCCCCTGCAGCTTTGGGTCCAGTTCGGTCAGCAGCAGTGCCTGGGCCTCCAGCTGCAGCTGGGCCACCTCCCGCAGCCTCTCTGATACAGGTGAGGGGCCGTGAACATCCTGGGCGCAGGGGCTCAGCCGGTACCCAGGAGGGGGCGGGGAGGGCAACCCCAGTGTCTGGCCTGAGTGCTGCGAACCCCACCCCACTGACTCCTGCATCCTCACACTGCTGCCCTGCAGCCAGGGCAACAGATGGGGGTGGGGGTTGCTGCTACCTGGTTCCCTGTTTTTCCTGGTGGGGGGCTCTGCTGAGGGCGTTGGAAGATGTGAGGGTGGAAGGGGCATGGATCCATTCGAGGGGCGTGTGGGGCCCAACCTGCGCTGTGTTCCTGACATGGGGGGGCGCGTGACCCCTGCTGGCCACTGGAGTCTCCCTGTTCCCTTCCCTCCCTCACAGAGTCCCCCCTGGGCGTCACCGGAGCGCTGCCGGGAGCGGATGGACTCCCGGGTGGAGGAAGTCCTACTTTATGATATTGAAGAACAGCTCCGCACCCGGGACATGGTACGAAGTTTCTCCACCTGGGTGGGACCCGAGAATGTCCGGCCCCTTCCCAGCACGTCCCCCCCTGCGAGGGGCTTGTCCCTGGGGATCCCCCTGGGGCTCCCTTTCCTGCATGACTGGGCCCCCCAAGCTGGGGGCTCTTGTCATGCACCAGTTAGGCCTCCCACAAGCCTGGGGCAGCAGTATGAGGGGTGCAGGGTGCTTGGACCATCGGCGGCTCCCACCTCCACTCCTGGGAGGCCTGAGCCCTGCAGCTCTCCAGGGTGGGGCAGGCAGGTCCCAGGCTCACAGACTCTCTCTGGGGTTGCAGAACCCGGCCGCCCTGCAGCGATTCCTCTTGGCCATCCCCACCGCCTGCCTCGCCGCCTTCGATACCCTGGCGCCCCACTGCACCAAGGACACTGTGGTGGCCAGGATTGTGGTGAGCGAGTCGCAGCGGCCGGGAGGAGGGGATGGGATACGTGGGGTGGACAAGGGTCTGCCTGGGCAATGGGTGCGGGTGGGTGTGCTGGAAATGGGATGGGTGGGGCCAGGAGTGCTGGAGGGGGAGGTGGACATGGGGAGGGTAGGTGGGGATGCTGGAGGAGAGAGGGACAGAGAAATGGGTCCGGTCTAGGGGTGCTGGACAGGAAGGGGGATTTGGGACAGGGAGGGGTCTCCCTGCGGCATGGGGGTTCTGGAGATTCAGAGGCTGGTCACCAGGGTAGTGAGGGCCAGGAGACAGCCTGGGGACAAGGATTGAGCTGGTCCCACTTTGGGAAGGGGGGGTGCTGGGAGGTCCTCTGTGCCGGGCAGGGGGGCTACAGGGCAGCGGGAGGCCGTGGCGTTGGATCCTGCTGGCTGGGGGGTGCTGGGCCTGTGAGCATCTCTAGGGGACGTGCTGGGGACCCCAGTCTCACACGCCCCTTTGTCTCATTGGGGTCTCACAGGAGATCATGGAGGACTCCCCACAGCCGCTGGTCTTGGCCAATTCCCTCAGTGCCGCCTGCAGCCTCAGCTACGGATCCCCCCCCCCCCCGCCCCGCCGACCCTGCTATGCCCCAAGAGCAGATCCCCTGATAAGTGGGTAGGAAAGTCTCTGTCTCCTGCTGCTGACTTAAAAGTCTCTGCCCCTCTCTCCTGCCAGTACCTTGAAGCCTCCCCTGCAGGCCCAGCTCCTGAGCCCCTTGCTGGGGGTTGCAATAAGACACTCAGTGTCTGGGGACTGGAAGCAGGAGCCTACCCACAAGCATGTACGTCCCCTCCCTCACGCCCCCCCCTTCCCCTAGCCAGGAGCAGGAGCAGCCTCTGGGCCCTCCTCCAGGTATGGGCTGGAGCTCCAGAGAGGAGTGGGGGGGGGGGGCAGAGGGAGGGAAGAAGCTGCAGGTTTGGATCCTTGCCTCCAGGGTTCCCGTTGCTCTCCCGGGGGGCCCGTCCCTTCCATGCCCAGCCTGGGCTCTTCCCTGCTCTGCAAGGCGGCTCAGACCCTGCTCAGGGAAGGACCCCAGAGCCAGCTGGTGGCCTGGATTCCCCAACCCCAACCCTCACTCTGACCCAGGCCTCGCCCTTGTCTTGCAGGAGCTCAGCCGAGCCCTTCCCGACATCCTCCACACCCTGCTGGCGATCCTCCTCGCCCAGTCCCCAGACACCGCCAGGCTCCAGCTAATTCTTGAGGTGAGCCCTGCGGGGAGGGACAGGGGCCATTGTCTGGGGCTTGGGTGGGGGGACACAGTCTAAGAGGAGCCCCAGGCTCTGCCCAGAACTGGTGCCTGCCTACGGGTCCTGACCTGCCTCTTTCCCCCACAGCACCTGAGCGCGTGACTGGATTCCCGCCTGCCCCAGGAGCGAGCCAGGGCCCTTGGCAGCACCACGGCCCTGCTGCGAGTCACCACCACCCTCCCGGGGTTTGATGTAAGTGACCTCGGAGCCGTGGGGTCTGGTGCTGCAGGGCGCGGGGCTGGGAGCGTCCCCCGGGGAGGCAGAGGCAGAGCCGGGAATGGGCCGGGACTGATCCGCGTTCTCCTTTTCCCAGGGAGGGGCGACCCTGGGCCTTTCAGGGGGAGCTCTGGTGTGACTGCACCTGGGCCTGGGGCCTGGGGAGTGGCCTTTAGTGGATCCCCTTGTTCCACCCCCGGAGTGACCCTTCAGTCGGGGCCATTGCTCAGGGTTGTCTCCTCGCAAGACCGGCCCCACCCCGGCCCCAGGGGGTGTCTCTGTCCGTCCCCCGAGCTTAAAACCGCCTCGGCGGCCCTTTGCATGGGACAGGATGCTGAGGGACCCCCCCCCCTTCTCTCCCCTCAGAACTCAGCCGACTGGCCCAGGGTGGGTCACCACGTGGCCCAACTGGGCCTTTTCATTTCGGACCCATCCAAGGTCATCAGCCGGCTGGCCTGGGAGGAGGTGCACAGCCTCTACCGACTCGTCCTGCACAACAGAGGGGTAAGGAAGCCAGCTGGGAACTGGGCCCCAGGGACACCCTGAGGGTGCCGGCGGCGGGGGGACGGGACCCAGCCCTCTTCCCCCAGACTGGCCCAAGGGGGGGATGCGTCCCGCTGTGTTCCCATTCTTCTGCCCCCTTGCCCTTCCATTTGCCTAGGGATGCCAGCAGAGACCAGTGGGAAGGGAAGGGCTCAGACCTGCCAGCAGAATGACCCTGTTGTGTCTCTTCCAGGCCTCAACATCCACCAGGCAGAGGACCTGTGGTGCAGGCACTACTCTAAGGAGAGATGGGTCCTGGCTCACAGCAACACCGTGAGGGTAGGAGAGGTAAGGACACGCTGCCAGGGCAGGGCACGGCTCGGAGGTGGGGCTGGCTGGGGCCCTCTTGTGGGTAGGACGCGGGGTGGGGAGCGGTGAGTAAGTCACTATCGAATGGTCGATACATTTTCCCTCGACTATTCGACCCGTGGACAGGGCGGCGCTGCCCCTTTGTAATGCTGTCACGGCGTTTCAAAGGGGCAGCTCTTCGTAGGGGCAGCGCCGCACGGAGCCCCAGATCTCCTGTAGAAGGGGAACCAGGGCGGAAGGGGGGGCAACACTTTTTGATGGAGGCCGCTCCAAGATGTTGGCCAGTGGCCTAGGGCAGCTCTGTTCTGTGGGGGGGGGTGAGGTCTGGGAGGGTCTTGGGGGCAGGAGGAAGGTGTGACCTGGGGCAGGGGTTTGGGGTGCAGGGTGAGGAGAGCGT
The DNA here is from genome assembly GCA_032595735.1 of Pelochelys cantorii. NCBI lineage: Eukaryota > Metazoa > Chordata > Testudines > Trionychidae > Pelochelys > Pelochelys cantorii. Next base: position 13,032,861 of record CM064351.1, on the reverse strand, counting down.
CTGGGTGCAGGGTCTGGAAGGGAGTTTGGGGAAGGGTTAGGGTTAGGGTATCGCAGGAGTTGGGCCCGGGCTCTGGGCCATCAGCTGAAACCTCCTGTCCTCTTGATTTCAGGTCTTTGGGCAGCTCTTCTCCCCGGAGCAGGAAAACTCCTTTTTGGAGAGGGCGCTGCTCTGGCTGGGAGGCGCTTACCTAGGCAGCTGCATATGGGGGAGCCCAACTGTCACCTGAGGGGACAGGGGAGCTCAATTTTCAACTGTGGGGAATGGAGGAAATAATGTGGAGTGGAGGGAAGCGAGATGGGGGGGGGGGTTGAATTGTTCCCGGAGGGGAGATCTCCCTGGCTGGGGGTGGGGGGGCATTTCCAGCGAAGCGCTCACATAAGGGCGGGACAGACGGGGAGGAAGGAGAGGATGGGGATGGGCAGAGGGTTGGGCAGGTAGAAATAAGGAGGTGAAGGAGAACGGAAGGGGAACAGGGGATGGGAACAGCGGGGGGGGGGGGATGAGGAGCAGGACAGAAGTAGGGCAGTGGTGATGATGGCTGGGTGATGAGAGCCCAGTCAGGGCCTAGGGGAGCTGCCCTTTCTGTCCCCAGGTGTCTGGGGGTCTCCCCCACACTCACATAACCCTGCTCCACAGAGACTCTTTAAACTTTTTTTTTCAGCTCCCCACTTTTGGGGGCAGGGACGTGCTGTCAGGAAGGGGCGATAGCTGAAGTCACATCGGAAACACAGAGATACCCCCCAGCACATGACAGAGGCCAGGGCAAGCTTTAGGGAGCCCTACAGCAGAAACCTCTTCCCTCTCCCCCCAACCCAACTTCACAGGAGGCGACCTCACCTCCCCCAGAGGCTGCAGGGCACATCCCAGAGCAGCGGCTCTCAAGCTTTTTGGCCCGCAAACCGCCTGGCTCAACGTAAACCTTTGCGCAGAGCACCCGTTGCTAATGGAAACCCACCGTTCGTTGCATCATCACGCCTGAGCCATTTTGCTAGTGCTGGAGCTCTGGTGACTGGTTTAATTTGAATTATCATATATATAGTAGCCCAGTGTCTGAGCGTCTGTAACACTGAAATGCTGGCTGTTCCCTCTGGGGGGCGCTGTTGCCTGAAATGGTGGCTGTTCCCTCTGGGGGGCGCTGTTGCTGAAATGCTGGCTGTTCCCTCTGGGGGCGCTGTTGCCTGAAATGGTGGCTGTTCCCTCTGGGGGGCGCTGTTGCTGAAATGCTGGCTCTTCCCTCTGGGGGGGCTGTTGCCTGAAATGCTGGCTGTTCCCTCTGGGGGGCGCTGTTGCTGAAATGCTGGCTGTTCCCTCTGGGGGCGCTGTTGCTGAAATGCTGGCTGTTCCCTCTGGGGGCGCTGTTGCTGAAATGCTGGCTGTTCCCTCTGGGGGGTGCTGTTGCTGAAATGCTGGCTGTTCCCTCTGGGGGCGCTGTTGCTGAAATGCTGGCTGTTCCCTCTGGGCGGCCCGTGCTGCATGGGGAGTGCGGGGCCCAAACATTCGCTTGCACCACTTGCTCCCATGCGGCGGCCTGGCTGAGCAGCACAGAAGTCAGCCGAGCGCCACGGTGGGAGAGGAAGGGGGGCGGGGCGGTGACGTGCGGCATGACAGAGGCTCCAGGCCCCGCCCCCCGGCCATGAACATCACCTCCCCGCCCCCCTTCACCTCCCGCCATGGCGCTCGGCTGACTTCTGCGCCGCTCAGCCAGGCCGCCGCATGGGAGCAAGTGCCGCAAGCGGCCATTTGGGGCTCCGCGCCCCCCCATGCAGCACGGGGAGTGCAGAGCCCAAACGGCCATTTGGGCTCCGCGGTCCCCGGAGGGGGAGGGGGAGAGGGAGAAGGGGAAGTCTCAGGAGAGTAGAGCGACGTGGAGGAGAGACCTGAAAATCCTGTCTTATGACAGGCTAATTGGCTAGTTAAACAGATTAGGCGTTTTAATTTTCTCATGTGAGTTTATCAAACTTCATTTTAAATAACGTAAAATATTAATTTTGTCTAACACAAAAGGTTTCAAAGTTTTCGTTATTTAAGGCAGGGATGAGGAACCTTTTTTGTCTCCAGGGCCACTGACCCCCAGAAAAATCAGTTGGGGACCACATATGAGAAAAGCAAAATACAAAAACCCCTCTTCCAAAATCCCCATGCCTCACTGAGGTGGCCCCCAACTGAGACACCTCACTCCTCTGGCGCTCCAGCCCCACTGGGATGAGGGGAAGGGACAGGGAGGACTGAGGTTCGGGGATCCCTCATTTGTGGCCCCCACCATATTGTAGAGGGACGCGCAAATGCCACTAACCCTGGGACCCAGAAGAGTTAATCTGGCCTGGGGATGGAGTGCCAGGGAGTGAGATGTCTCAATTGGGGCCACATTAGTGAAGCTTGGGGGGGGTTAGAGGGATTTTTTTTGCATCTCACTTGTGTGGCCCTGACTGATGTTTCTGTGTCCACTGCCCCCTAACTCAAAACAGCTTCCCCGCCCCTCTCACAAACAAAGACAATGCTGAAACATTTTGTTTGACATAATATTTTATTTAAAAATGAAGCCTGGCCAACTAGGGCCAAGTCCCCATGTGGCTGCAGCATCATAACACTCGTGCACCCCTCTCCCCCGACCCAAAACTTGAGCCTATCATGCAGTGGAACCCCCTGACCTGAGCCTCTCACATCCCCAAACTCCTGCACCCCCACATAGAATCATAGAACCATAGAGCTGGAAGCAACCTTAGAAGGGCATCAAGTCCAGCCCCCTGCCCAAGGCAGGACCAATCCCAACTAAATCCACCCAGCCAGGGCTTTGTCAAGCCAAGACTTAAAAACCTCTAGGGATGGAGACTCCACTACTTCCCTAGGGAACCCATCCCAGTGCTTCCCCACCCTCCTAGGGAAATAGTTTTTCCTAATATCCAGCTGGGCTCTGGGCCGTCAGCTGAAACCTCCTTTCCTCTTGATTTCTGGTCTTTGGGCACCTCTTCTCCCCGGAGCAGGAAAACTCCTTTTTGGAGAGGGCGCTGCTCCCCGCCCGCTCCCCCCTGCCGCGCCCCAGCCGGGCCGGGCTGGTCCTGGCCCATGCCCTGCTGGGGTAGGCCCAGCAGCTTCTAGGCTACATGGTGAGCAGCTGGAGCAGATGCAGGAGAGTGTGGCAGGGCCAGGGTCTCCTTCCCATCCTCTCAGGGAGTCCCCCCCGCCCCTTTCCTTAGGCTGCCCCCACCCCACGTCCCTGCTGGCAGAATCCCTCTTGCCCCTGCGAGCGTCCCTAGGGGTGGGGGACGCTCTGCGCACACAAGCCTTGTCCTGGGAGGTGGGAGGGGGCAGAGGTGTCAGGAGCCCTGGGGGGTCAGGAGCTCACCCGACGGGCCTGACAGGGGGGTGACCAGAGAGCAGAACAAGTCTCAGCGCAGGGGGGAGGAGGGTGGAAATGTTGGGGGGGCCCGGTACCCCTGAGTCCTCAGGGATGAATCTCTGAGGGATTCTGCTTCCCTTGCAGCAGGAAGACAGCCAGTGAGCGCACCAGGAGGTGAGGAGCCAGCAGCTGCGTCCCCCTCCCCCCAACTCTCCGAATTGTATATAATTGTATTTAAATTCTAATTAAACAACATTTGAAAAAACATTTCGATCAGGCTTGGTCAATAATTTTTAATGGGGGGGGCATTTTGGCAAGTGGTCAAGGGACACATTTCTACCAAGGGGTTTGGGGTCTGGGACGGGGTGGTTGGGTGCAGAAGGGAGCTTAGGGTAGGAGCCTGGGTGCAGGGAGCGGAGGTCTGATCTGGGGCAGTGGATAGGGGTTTAGGGTCCAGGAGGGGGCATGGGTGCAGGAGAGGAGTCTGGCCTGAGGGAGGGGCTCTGGGGGGGTGCAGGGTCTGGGAGGGAGCTGTGACCTGGGGGAAAGGGGGACGCAGGTTTAGGTGGTCGCCTGGGATAGGAAGTCGGGGAAGGGATGTGGGTGCCAGGGGCAGGCTCTAGCTGGGAGGCGCTTACCTAGGCAGCTACCTATGGGGGAGCCCAGCTGTGACCTGAGGGGACGGGGGAGCTCAATTTTCAACTGTGGGCAATGGAGGAAATCATGTGGAGTGGAGGGGAGCGAGATGGGGGAGGGGGGGCTGAATTGTTCCCGGAGGGGATATCTCCATGACTGGCGGGGGGGGGGACATTTCCAGCAAAGCCCTCACATAAGAGGGGGACAGACGAGGAGGAGGGAGAGGATGGGGATGGGCAGAGGGTTGGGCAGGTAGAAATGGGGAGGGGAAGGAGAATGGAAGGGGGAGGAGATGGAGGAGACCAGGGGATGGGAACAGCCGGGGGGAGGTGAGGAGCAGGACAGAAGTAGGGCAGTGGTGATGATGGGTGGGCGATGAGAGCCCAGTCAGGGCCCAGGGGAGCTGCCCTTTCTGTCCCCAGGTGTCTGGGGGTCTCCCCCACACTCACATAACCCTGCTTCTCAGAGACTCTTTAAAGGTTTTTTTCAGCTCCCCGCTTTTGGGGGCAGGGACGTGCTGTCAGGAAGGGGCGATAGCTGAAGTCACATCGGAAACACAGAGACACCCCCCACCACATGACAGAGGCCAGGGCAAGCTTTAGGGAGCCCTACAGCAGAAACCTCTTCCCTCTCCCCCCAACCCAACTTCAGAGGAGGCAACCTCACCTCCCCCTGAGGCTGCAGGGCACATCCCAGAGCAGCGGCTCTCAAGCTTTTTGGCCTGCAAACCACCTGGCTCAACGTAAACATTTACGCAGAGCACCTGTTGCTAATGGAAACGCACCGTTCATTGCATCATCACGCCTGCGCCATTTTGCTAGTGCTGGAGCTCGGGTGACTGTTTTAATTTGAATGATTAAACAGATTAGGCGTTTTAACTTTCTCATGTGAGTTTATCAAACTTCATTTTAAATAACGTAAAATATTAATTTTGTCTACCACTAAGGGGTTCAAAGATTTCGTTATTTAAGGCAGGGATGAGGAACCTTTTTTGTCTCTCAGGCCACTGACCCCCAGAAAAATCAGTTGGGGACCACACATGAGAAAAGCAAAACACAAAAACCCCTCTTCCAAAATCCCCATGCCTCACTGAGGTGACCCCCAACTGAGACACCTCACTCCTCTGGCGCTCCAGCCCCACTGGGGTGAGGGGAAGGGACAGGGAGGACTGAGGTTCGGGGATCCCTCATTTTTGGCCCCCCCTCAGACTATAGAGGGACCCGCAAATGCCACTAACCCTGGGACCCAGAAGAGTTAATCTGGCCTGGGGATGGAGTGCCAGGGGAGGGAGATGTCTCAGTGGGGGCCACATGAGTGAAGCTTGGGGGGGGGTTAGAGGGATTTTTTTTGCATCTCACTTGTGTGGTCCTGACAGATGTTTCTGTGGCCGCTGCCCCCTGACTCAAAACAGCTTCCCCGCCCCTCTCACAAACAAAGACAATGCTGAAACATTTTGTTTGACATAATATTTTATTTAAAAATGAAGCCTGGCCAACTAGGGCCAAGTCCCCATGTGGCTACAGCATCATGACACTCGTGCACCCCTCTCCCCCGACCCGAAACCTGAACCTATTGTAGAGACTGCCGTAACCATTTTATATGTTTAGCTAAAAGCCATCTTGTATAGCAGAAACCATTTCAGCTTTTTGCCTTTGCATGTAGGCCAGAGTGAACTTTCTATCACCCCATGTGCCAGGCCAAGACAGATGTGCTATTGGAATGTGTTAATTGGGCTGGTTTAGACAGGAGAGGTACTCCCTCGTACCTGTCCTCCATTTTGTTGATAAGGCTTTATTTTCCTAGCTTAATTGATGATTTCTGTATTTGAATGCCCTGACGTCAGGCTGTTTGGTCAAGGGTATAAAGATACTATGACGGATTGTATCAGCAGCCTTACTGGGCCTGACTTTGCTGGGTCCACGTTTGGCTCACTTTGCTTTTATTGGCCAATAAAACCATATATTTTAGCCGCGTAAACAGAGTGAAGTTTTTACTTCGACACTATCATACAGTGGAACCCCCTGACCTGGGCCTCTCACATCCCCAAACTCCTGCACCCCCACATAGAATCATAGAACCATAGAGCTGGAAGCGACCTTAGAAGGGCATCAAGTCCAGCCCCCTGCCCAAGGCAGGACCAATCCCAACTAAATCCACCCAGCCAGGGCTTTGTTAAGCCAAGACTTAAAAACCTCTAGGGATGGAGACTCCACTACTTCCCTAGGGAACCCATTCCAGTGCTTCCCCACCCTCCTAGGGAAATAGTTTTTCCTGATATCCAACCTGGACGTCTCCCTCCGCAACTTGAGACCACTGCTCCTTGTTCTGTATCCGTCCTCAGTCTTCTGCCACAACACTCCTGCTCCATCCACACACCACAAATCTGTGTCCCGAGCCCATCAAACTGCCAACCCCCCTGTCCTGAGCCCCTCACAAATCCCAACTCAAACTCCTGCTGCACCCTCACAGCCACAAGGTTGCGGCTTGCTCAACCAGAGCCAGGTCCAGGCTTCCCTGCAGAGCCCCCTGCCTGCCAGCAGGACCAGGGGGCTCTCGAGCAGGGTCACTGGCCGCCTGGGTTTTCCCAGCCATGACCTCGTCTTTGGCCCTCAAATCTTCCTCTGGGCAGATGTTTGGAAATATTAAGAACTGTCGGATTTCCCGGCTTTCCCTGCTGAGTGGCTGGAGAGCAGCGGCTACTGTCTGGCCATCCAGTTAGGGGGCAGCCCCTTTAACAGCAGCAGCACAGGAGGAAGGGAGGCCTGGTCCGGTATTGCCACCCTTCCTTCTGCACTGCTGCTGGCGGTGGGGCTGCCTTTCGATCTGGGTGGCTGCAGAGCAGTGGCCCCTGGCAGGTCACCCAGCTCGGAAGTCAGCGCCACCACCAGCCACAGAACAGAAGGAACGGGCAGTGCTGCTGGGTGTGGGGCTGCCTTCTGAGCTGGGTGGCTGGAGAGCAGTGGCTGCTGGCCAGGGGCCCAGCTTAGACTATACGCGTCCCTGCCAGCAGCAGCACAGAAGCAGGGTGGCTCCGTGTGGTGTGTCACTCCTTCTTCTGCACCACTGCTGGCGGTGGCCCTGTCTTCCGAGCTGGGCGCCCCAGGAGCATCCACGACTCTCTGGTCACCTGCTTGGCAGTTAGTGCTGCTCCCCAAGAGCGGTGCAGGAGGAAGTGCAGGAGGGGCGGGATTGCAGCACTTCTCTTCGGCCCCGCGGCGGGTGTCAGCCCTGCCTCCTACCTGGGTGACCAGAGAGTGGTGCCACTGGCCAGGGGCTACTTCAGAGGGCAGCGCCGATACCAGCAGCAGCACAAACTAGGGATGTCAACATGTGTAGTCGGCTACATGATTAACCGATACGTCTGGGCTTATTGGTTAATCCTGTCGACTCCACACACCCCTCCCCCGGCTGCCTCAGGAACAGAGGCAGCAAGGAGGGGGAAGGTAGGAGCTGGTGTCTGTGGGGATCCAGCTTTTAAGCTGCCTCCCCATGAGCACCCGATCCCATGGAGCTGCCTGGCCCCCACCACGTGCTGCAGACTCACCTAGAGATGCAGCAACATGGAAGGGAGGGGGGCAGGTGGGAGCTGGTGCACACGGGAAGCAACTTTTAAGACAGCTCCCCACGGGTATCAGCTCCTATGGAACCACGTCTCACCCATTCCCCTCCACTGCTGCCTCTCTATCAGCGTGGGCGCAGGGCAGAGATGAGATGAGATGTACGGGGAACTATCTTCTAAGCCGGCTCTCCGCACATGCCAGCTCCATGGAGCCCCCTTTCCTCCCTTGCTGTCTCACATAGAGGCAGTGGCTGGGGCGGCGGGATGCTCGAGGGGAGCTGACTTAAAATCTAGTTCTCCAAGAGCACCAGTTCTGCGGAGCTGCCTGCTCCTGCCTCTCACACTCCAGAGAAGGCTGCTGCACAAGCTCTCGTCGCACAGAGGCTGCTGTGTGGGATGCCGGTGCAGCCCCGCATTGCTGACTCAGGCCCCAGGGACTATCGAATAATCGTGGAATTGCTGCAGTTTGATTCAGTGACATGTTTGTTCGATGATTCGCTGTCTGACATCCGTAGCAAAAAGGGAGGTGGCCGTGGACGGTGCTCCCCTCGTCCTTCTCTGCGTCGCTGGCGACGGCGCCGCCTCTCACGCGGGGCAGCTAGACAATCCGTGCTGTCTCCTGTAACAGTGCAAAAGGCAGGTGGCTGCTGCAGCTTTGCCTCCCTGCCTTGTGCGCCGCTGCTGCTGGGTAAGGATGTTAAATAACGATTCATGGAGGAGTCGAGTAGCCGATAGAATTTCTATTGGCTTCTCGACTAGTCGCTGGGCACTTTCTGCACTTTGAAATGTACAAGGGCCCCCAGCAAGGCCTCCTGTGCACTTCAAAATCGGAACTCCGTGTGCAGCCCGGGGACAGCAGGAAGTCCCACTGACTCCGAACTTCACGAGGGTCCTTCCGCTTTGAAAGCACAGGATCCTGAGGGCTCTTGTGCATTTCAGAGTGGAACCACCTGCATGGAGCCTGGAGTCAGCAGGGGACTAAGACCCCTGGTAACCCCGAGCACCATGCGGCGCTGCTCCTCGCAGTACCCCCTTTTACCCCTTTTCCCATGAGTAGGCAGCGCCAGCACCGCCAGCAACGCAGAAGGGAGGGTGGCCTGGTGTGGCGGTGCCTCCCTTCCCTCTGCACTGCTGCTGGTAGTGGCACTGCCTACTAACGGGGAGGCGGGGGCAGTAATAAGGGTCAGGTGCCCAACCTGGATGGCAACCCCACCGCCAGCAGCAGCGCAGGAGGGAGGGGAGCTGGTCTGGTATAGCCACCCTCCCTGCTGTGCGGCTGCTGGCCGTGCCTCTCACTTCTCAGCTGGACAGCTAGAGAGCGCAGGCACCATGTGCACAAGGCCGCCTGCCCCCAGCCGAGACACAGAAGGTCTGCGAGTGCCGCCCTCCTTTCCGTGCCACTGCTGGGGGCAGCCCTGCCTGCCACACTGAGGGGACATCTAGACTACAGGCTTTTGTCGACAGAAGTTTTGTCGACAGATACTGTCGACAAAGCTTCTGTCGACAAAGCTTCTGTCGACAAAGAGCGTCTAGACTACATCCAGATCTGTAGACGAAGCAAGCCGCTAAGTCGACATGACAGTGTAGAGGCAAAGGACAGTGTAGATGCAATAGCGCCTTCTGTTGACAGAACTCTCTCGACAAAAGGCGTTATTCCTCATAGAATGAGGTTTATAGCCCTCAACAAAACTGCTGAGTTTTCAGCAGCAGTGTAGACGAAGGTCTAGTTTTGTCAACTTTGCAAAGTTTAGTGGACTTTTGTCGACAAAACCCTGTAGTCGAGACACACCCTGAGTGGCCTGAGAGTGGCCCGTTCTGGCAGGATGCCCAGCTGCAAAGTCAGCACCACCGCCAGCAGCAGCTGAGGAGGAAGGGAGGCCTGGTCTGGTATGTCAGCCCTTCCTTCTGTGCCGCTGCAGGTGGTGGCATTGCCTTTGGACCTGGGCAGCAGAAAGCAGTGGCTGCTGTTGTGGGACCCAGTTTGGAGTGGGCCCCATTGAGCAGCGAGGGAGGGGTGGTCTCTGACGGGTCACCCAGCTCAGAAGTCAACGCGCCCCCAGCAGCAGCGCAGAAGGCAGGGTTGCCTGGCATGTCGTTGCCACCTTTCCTTCGCACTGCTGCTGCGAGGGCTGCTTTTCTCCGCTGGGGGACCACAGAGCAGTGGCCACAGGGGAGGTGCCCAGCTCAGGGGGCAGCTCCGCTCCCAGAAGCAGGCAGCAGAAGGAAGGGTGTGGCCTGCCATTGCCATCCTTCCCTCTGCACCGCTGCTGGTGACATGGCTACCTTCCAAGCTGGGGGCCAGAGCGAGCGGGATCCCAGCTGTGAAGTCAGTGCCAGCAGCAGCAGCAGCAGCGCAGGAGGAAGTGGAGGCAGCCAATGCCGTTGCCACCCTTCCGTCTGCGCCGCTGCTGGCCAGGTTTGGCGGCAGAGAGCAGCTGCCCTCCAGCCGCCCAGCTTGGGAGGCTAGGAGAGATCAGGGACATTTCTTCTTATTTCCAAACTCCGCCGGGATGGGGTGGGGGGGGGGACGGACGGAACACGCGGCCACGGTTGGGAAAGCCCAAATGTCCGGTGCCCCCGTGAGCGACCTTCCTGCCCTCGTCTTGCCACCCCCTTCTGGGCAGGGACCCCCAGGGGAGAAACGCTGCACTAGGGATTCCTCTACGACCCGGAGGGCCACCACGGCCAGAAGTTCCTGGCAGCCCCTTTCCCACCACTTCCACGGAGGAGGCGGTAGGTTCTCAGGGGAGGTGTCCCCAACTCAGAGATCTGCCTGGATGGAGAGTGGAGGAGCAAAGGGAGGGCCTGGCCAGGAACGCCCAGGGCCAGGGCATGGCTCCCACGGCAGCCCCGCCCCCAGCAGGGAGTTGCCAGAGACTCCTGGGAACAGACGGGTGTGGAAAGAAACCTGCTGCTCAGCCAGGCCCAAAACTCTGTGTCTGCCGGCCACTGGGGCCAGCCCAGATGTATCCAGCCTCCCGCTGACTCCGGAGTCCCTGCTGCCTCGTCCTGCATTGCCTGGAAGAGCAGAAGTGATTCGTGGTGTCCCAGAGATGCTCCCTCCATGCCAAAATCTCCACCCACCTCAGGTGGAGCAACAGCAGGATCCAAATAAAAAAACTGTGCGACTGGTTTAAGATAAAGAGAGTGAAGAGAAATAAACCAACCATTGATTTGATGAGCTTTGCTTTCTGGGCCTTAAGCGCACGCTCGGGTCGGTCTCAGCCATTCCCTGCAAACCTGAGGACTTGATCCACTTTTCCCATGACAGCTGAGGGGGAGGCTGCACTCCAGGGCCTGTGGGGACAGAGCGGTGCCAGCAGAGCCCCCTCACTGGGATGGAGCCCACAGGCACAGAAGGAGTGTTTCTGTTGCCATGACATCAGCCCCTCCCCAGGCAAAGCCCTCCCAGACTCCTGGCAGGAGCAGTCATGCCTAGCAGTCAGAGCAAGAGCTGTGGGTCAGAGCTGGGGTCAGGCGTCCCAGAGCAGCCCAAAGCCGGTCTCATGGGTTAGACTTGAAGGTCCAAAAAAAGCATCTGGTCATCTGGGCTGAGCTCCTGCACCGTACAGAGTCCCAGAATCTCCCCCACCCCTCCGGCCCCAGCCCCACTTGCCCTGGCTGTGTTACTGACCCCTCACGTCACGGCTCAGCGATGTCAAGGGATGGAGAATCCCCCATTGCACTACTTGAATCCAGTCCGGGACTCTGCAAAGGGGGGACAGCCGCATCCACCCAATACCCACGGGCTCTGCACATCTGACCCCTTGACAAGCCCTTCCCACCCCCAGACACGGGGTCAGTCAGAGCAGGAGTGTCCTGGCCAGCGCCCCCAGCCACACGGCGGGGAGAAAGAATTGTCTGGAGGGGCTCAGCACTGCCGAACCCACGTTTCCCTCTGCTGAGCGCGGCAGCCTGGTCCGATTGCTCCCACTGCGCGTGAGTCCAAGGGCTCCAATATGGTGTTGGAGGTGGGCAGCACAAACTCTCCCATTCACAGCCAGTCCTCTGAGCACCCTGAGTCCCCTGAGCCCTAGCCCTGGGCCCTGTTGCGTTCAAGGAACTGGGACTCCGACCGCCACACGCTGAGCAGGCCCAGCAGGACTGAGGGGGCTGATTCTCAGGGCACTGCATTTCAAGAAAGATGTGGAGAAATTGGAGAGGGTCCAGAGAAGAGCACCGAGAATGATTAAAGGTCTAGAGAACATGACCTATGAGGGAAGGCTGAAGGAATTGGGTTTGTTTAGTTTCGAAAAGAGAAGATTGAGGGGGGACATGATAGCAGTTTTCAGATATCTAAAAGGGTATCGTAAGGAGGATAGAGAAAACTTGTTCATCTTGGCCTCTGAGGATAGATCAAGAAGCAATGGTCTTAAGCTGCAGCAAAGGAGGTTTAGGTTGGACATTAGGAAAAAGTTCCTTTCTGTCAGGATCGTCAAATAAATTGGAATAAATTGCCCAGGGAGGTTGTGGAATCTCCATCTGTGGAGATATTCAAGTGTAGGTTAGATAAATGTCTATCAGGGATGGTCGAGACAGTATTTGGTCGTGCCATGAGGGCAGGGGACTGGACTCAATGACCTCTTGAGGTCCCTTCCAGTCCTAGTATTCTATGATTCTGTGATTCTATAGTCACCATCCTGGAGCCAGCCCCTCCTGCCCCTTTGTTCCCCTTCCCGGTCGAAGATCTTGTCTGCGGCCCCTTGCTCCTCAGGACACGAGACTCCGGAGAGGAGAGACGTATTCACCTCCACAGTGAGTCATGTCCAACCTTCCCCTTCCTCAGCCAAGCAGTGTTGCAGTGCCCAGGGAAACTGAGGCACACACACACAGAGTTATTACAGAACAGCACAGGGCAGTAGAATCACATACAGCACCGCAAGGCAAACAGAGTGAACACAGACCCCGCACAGACATCACAACTTCCCTTCAGGCATCACAGGTGGACATGGAAAGAATCTGCACTGAGCCCAAGAGTGGGAACCACGTTTCCTGGAGGGAGGGGGGGATTTAGAAAGTTCTCAGGGGTGCAGGTGGGGGAAACAGGCCTACACTGTGACATGTTCGAATGGGCTAAATCATCCTGCATTGGGAGGGGCAGGGACAGGGGCATCCAGAGGCCCCCAAACTGTGGACACAAACCTCCACCCGCGGTCCCTGTCCTGCTGTGGCTCAGACCAACCGCAGTCACGGCACCTCTCCCTGACCTGAACCTAGCGCAGGACGAGACCTGCCAGGACTGGGGCTCCCCTATCCACTTTGAACCCATCCACGGACAGTATTGCCAGACCTACCACGTTGCCCCCCCGTCACTGAGGTACCTCCCTCCCCAGCCCACAACCAGATCTGCTGCAGCACCCTTTCCCTGGCCTGCACCCGGCTCCTGCCCAGAGCTGCTGGGACGGGGGCAGGCCTAGCCTGTGGCCACAGTAAGCCAGCCCTTCTGGCCATCCACTCCCACTGGCAGTTCACACAAATTCGCGGTGAGGGTGTCCACAGCCACACGAGGATTTGTACGGAGACAACAGATGGGAACAAACCCCCTTGAGTTCCTTCAGTGACACTGTGTGTGCAGAGGAGCCTCAGTTTGGCTGTGTCTCCACGCGTTTCTAACCTGACCCATCCCCCCCACCCCGCCCATTCCAGCAGCCCCAGGGTGCGTCTACATGGCAGGGTTTTTCTGGAAAAACTTACGTCCACACTGCAATTGCGTTCTCGCGACAGGAAGTGGAAAGAACGGAGGGGTGTTTCCGACAGCAGTAAACCTCTTTCTACAAGGAAGACACCTTTTTCAGAAAAAGACGTGTGTGGACAAGGAAGGGGGAGTTTTTTTGAAAGAAGAGGCCTCCAGGAAAAAGCACAGGTGCCCTGGGCGACCCTGTCCACAGTAATCACAGCTGAAATTGGGGAAAGCTATTGAAAAAGATAATTTCTTCTGCCATATAACACAGTTTAAGAAACTTCTCTAGTGCAAAAACAGATTGGCAGAAAATATGCAAATGAGATTGTAGCTCATGGAAATGAGTCCCTCGTCAGTATATTTTTTGCAGAGAAAACTCATAGTGCAGACGTAGCCAGAGTGCATGTGTCTGTCTTTATAAAGCAAATGCTCACTGCTTCTGTCCTGTATTCTCAATACACACAGTGCACCCCTGGAAAAGATCCCGTGTGCCTCTTATAAGCAGAATAAGTTTAATCAGCTGACACCCTGGCTCCCACTCTGCTGTTGGTTTGTATTGTGGGAACAGCTCAATCCCACTTCTCTCCCCACGTGTTTCTGCACCTTTCGTCCTTTGATAGATGTCCCTCAGATACCTTGGTAGCTGCCTCGTCTCTAAGCTGGGCAGCCTGATGCTTTTAGTTGCTCCTCATAGGGACCCATTGTATGGTCTTTGTTATCTCTGGCCCCTGGCTCTGAGTGTTTTCCAGTTCCTCCAGGGCCCTTTACTCTAAGTCACCAGCCTCTAGATCCTGAAGAGCCCATGCTCAGAGGGTCACTAATGTGGCCCTTCCTGATCGAGGGTCACCTATCCAGCCCTGGATTGGGACTCAACAGACCTGGGTGTACCACTTTCCAGAGGGGTGACTTTGGGCAAGACACCTCCCCTATCTGTGTCTCAGTTTCCTCATCTGCAGAATGAGGAGAATGAACCTTCTCTCCTTTGGAAAGTAGGTTGAGCGCTGATGATGAGACAAGCTAGAGGCACTTTGCCAATGTATCAACTGTCCTTAATGTGGGGAAAGGAAAAAACTCCCAGGGAGTCGGTCCTAACCGTGCGGAAGAGTTTCGAGCAGGAGCTTATTCCAGATCACGACCTACATGACAGTCTAGGAAGAGAAGGGTACTTTATAGTGTCCACGCTAGGGCTTAGACCAGTCCCGTTAACAATCCGCCCCCCTCCGTCCCCCTTGTTACAGTGGCCTAATGTCTCAGTTGTTGAGGGAGGGGCAACTTTTATTAATCCACCAATGGGCTTGTCTGGCCTTACACTCTGCTAAGGACTGACAAGCTGGGTGGGGCCGAGGGAGCAGCCCCTGGGGCGTTACTGCCCAGCCCGCTTGGCCCCAGACCCAGCTGCCATTCAGTGGGGCTCCAGGGGAACCCCTCAAACATGCAGAGGGGCCGGCCAGGGCCAGGACACCAGCCTTGCAGGGGAGGGGTGGGTGTAGCACTGACATCACAAAGGCCTGTGGCAGGACCTCAGCCTATTGGGGGACAGGGATGACCTGACAGAGAGACCCTGACGACAGCCAATCAGGACAGAGGCACAAGGGCGGGGCAAGCTGGGAGATTCCCGCGGTTTGGCAGCAGGGCGGCCCCTTCCCAGGGTCTCTGCGGGGACCAGATGGAGAATTGGGACCGAGGGGCGAGGGCAAGAGGAGCCTCGTCAGCGTTTTCTCCTTCCCTGCGGCCGGCCGTGTCGGACCCGGTGAGACGGTCGGAGCCTCCGAGAGGTATGGAGCCTGCTCAGTTTGGTTCCCCTTTGTCCCCTCCCCTCCCTCTGTCTCGCCTTCTTCTGCGTCTTCCCCCCTTTCCCTGCCCCACCAAGCAGGGTGGGTGGGTGTTGGGCTGGGGCGGTCGGAGGCCTCACTCAGAGCTGGGCTGGCAGAGAGCTGGGAGCCAGATGCAACCTGGCCAGTCCTTTTGAACATCTGTTGAGCCCTCTCCCCTCCCCCCGCTGCCTCTGAGCTCCCAGTATCGCTGCGGATTGGTGGAGTGGGTGGTTACTGACAGGGGAGACTCGCGGCATTTTGTTCTCTTTAAAACTGCTCTTTGTGAGTCCTTATTAATGGTTCTCAGCCATGCTGGAAGGGCCTAACACGTGGGGCTCTGCAGGGGTCTGTTCTGGGACGGTTCTGTTCAATCTTCATCAGTGATTTAGATATTGGCATAGAGAGGGCGCTTATTAAGTTTACAGATGATACGAAGCTGGGAGGGGTGGCAAGTGCTTTGGAGGAAAGGTCAGAATTCAAAGTGATCTGGACAAACTGGAAAAATGGTCTGAGGTGAATAGGATGAAGTTTAATAAAGACAAATGCAAAGTGCTCCACTTCGGAAGGGACAATCCACTTCACACACACGGAATGGGAAGCGACTCTCTAGGAAGGAGTCCTGCAGAAAGGGATCTTGGAGTCAGAGTGGACCACAAGCTAAATAGGAGTCCAAAGTGTGACACTTGCAAAAAAAAGCAACCATGATTGTGGGAGGCACTAACAGGAGTGTGGTGAGCAAGACACGAGAAGTCATTCTTCCGCTCTCCTCTGCGCTGCTTAGGCCTCACTTGGAGTCTTGTCTCCAGTTCTGGGCACCATGTTTCAGGAATGAACTGGAGAAATTGGAGAAGGCCTGGAGAAGAGCAAGGAAAATGTGGAACAGTTTAGAAAAGATGAGAATGAAAGAACTGGCCTTGTTTCGTCTGGAAAGGAGAAGACTGAGAGGGGACATGAGAGCAGCTTTCACGTACCTAAAAGGGTGTCACAAGGAGGGGGAGACAAACTGTTTTCCTTGGCTCTGAGGACAGGACAAGAAGCCAGGGTTTAAACTGCAGCAAGGGAGGTTTAGGTTGGACATTAGGAAAATGTTTCTGGCTGTCAGAAAAACTCCTGTCAGGGTGGTGAAATACTGGAAGAAATTACCTGGGGAGGTTACGGAATCTCCATCACTGGAGATATTTCAGAGCAGGTTGCACAGACACCTGTCAGGGATGATCTAGACCAGTGGTCCCCATCCTTTTGGGGCTGCGCGTGCGCCAGGCGCCTGGGGGCGGGGCCCTGCATCCGGGGGCGGGGCCATGCATATGCCGCACATCTTGGGGTGGGGACACGCGTGCGTTGCAAGCAAGGCCGGCTCTAGGTTTTTTACCATCCCAAGCAAACAAAATTTTGTCCACACACCGCCCCCCCCCACCTTGCACACTACTGCAGGCAGGCACTGAGGAGGAAAGCACCCCTTTCACCTTGCAGCTCTCTGACTCCCACCATGCCCTCCAGCCAAATCCAGCCTACGTTTTTTCTCCCCTCCACACACATCCCTGTCCAAACACTTCCCGACCCCTCCCACCCCCACCCACTCACCAAACTCAGTTTCCACCTCCTCTCCCTTCCCCCCACTGACCGAACTCCGTCTCCTTTCCCGCTCCCCACCAAACCCTCATGTCCCCTCCTCCCAGCACGTGCAGAAACATCGGAGCACCCTGAGGAAGGGGTGAAAGTGGCACAGGTCCTCCTGGGGATGCGCGTGGACACAGCTGGGAAAGATAAAGGGCAAGGCCAGGGACACCTCTTCCCCCCTCCCCCCAAGTCTCTGAGCTGGGGCAGGCGAGGCCCCCTCCAGCAGTTCCTCACCGCCAGACCAAGCAGATCAGGCTGCTGCGCCCCCCTGCACATGGAGATGAGCTGGCTGGATCCAGTCAGAGGAGCGCAAACTATCCGCAGGTGCCCGAGTCTGCTTCATGGACGGGAGGCTCCTTTGGGCATTTCCTGCTCGGCTGCTGGTGGGAGCTGGGCAGCGGAAGCTGCGCCAGGAAGGCGACTGGAGCGGCGAGTGGCCAGCGCTCCTGCCGGGGCCGCCCCGCCACGACGCCCTCTCGCGCTAACTAGGAGGGCGCACTTTTCTCCCTGGTGCCGGAGGAAGGCAGCCCCGGAACCATGATGTCATGGCGCCTCAGCCAATCACGGCAGGGCTGCAAGTGCGACCTGCCCCACGCACCCAGCCTGCCGAGGGTACCTCACTGCTGGCCCATCGCTTGCTCCGCTGCCCCGCCCGTTGCCTTGGGCGGGCACAGGGAGGCCCACGTCAGGCGCTATGGGTTAGGAATTCAGGCGTTCTCCGGCCAGTGTCTCTCAGGGGCGGCCGGAATGCTGCCTCTGGCAATGTGCCACACCAAGCATGTGCTTGGCTTGCTGGTGCCTAGAGCCGGCACCTGGCGGGCACATATAAATGCCGCATTGGGGACCACTGATCTAGACGGTGTTGGGTCCTGCCACGAGGGCAGGGAACTGGACTCGGTGGCTTCCCGAAATCCCTTCCCATTCTACTGTTCTGTGATTCACAGACCAGACGGATCAGTCGCAGAGCAGCAGGGCTGGTGAGGGAGAGGTGGGTGGTCAAGCTGTTTCTCTACCGTACCTATCTCTGGGCAGTTCCTGAGTCTCTCTAAGGGGCAGGGCTGCTCACACACTTGCTGGCGGTGCCCATGAGCAGTGGCTGGGCTGTGGCTGGTTGTACAGCTCTGGGCTGTGATTGTGCAAGTGTCCCAAGGTGCTGGCTGGGGGCAGGACACCAGCCGTGGGGGGGGGAGGGGACAGAGATACCACCAGGCCTGCCTGTGGGGGGGCAGCTGGGGGGGCGGGCAGCTGAGATGGTTTCCTGGATGATCAGCTGCAAGGCAGGGGAAGAAACACCTCCCAGTCATTTCTGGCTGTGGGGGAGCCCCAAAGAGGCAGGGCTGGAATCCCTCTGAGACCAACCCTCGGGGGGTGACCTGGGCCAGCCCTTGGGACGTCCCCGGAGACCTCTCGGCCACCCCCCTCTCCCAGTCTCACTGCTGATTGGCTGAGCAGGGGACTATGCAGAGGGAGGAGTTTCCCGGTTTCCCAGCGGTGACCCCGGCTACACTTCCTTTGCAGGCTCCGCACGGGCGGGTCTGGCCTCGGGGGCGCCTGCGGGGAGACCTGCGGGCACAGCCTCACACCGGTGCTCAGACAGCGGGGAGGTGAGCATGGGCGAGTAGGGGGAGGCTGTTTTCCTTCAGCGCTGGGAATGGGGTTGGGAAAGGGGAGACTGGGGACCCTTGGGCAGGGCTGTGTTGGGCCCTTCCTCCTTCAGGGACAGGGTTGGGAGATGGAAGATGAAATCAGGGCCTGGCTGGCTCTGGGAACAAGAACCTCAAATCCCACCCCCCACACCCACAACTGCCCTCTCCCCCACCATGGGATCCATCCACATTGACCTAGTCTGGAGAGACAAGGCCCTTCCTAAGAGCCATGCCCAATGGATCCGACTTGCTCCCCTGAGCACCGGGGACGAGCCCCGTGGATGGGGATGTGGCTCATTGGCACAGGCTGGGTACGGGTCTATTGACCTGCCCCACCTCTCTCCCCCGCAGCGTGTCAGCTCCTGCATCGCACCAAGAGTTTGCCAAGGGAGAGCCAAAGCCCCAGGGAGCAGCAGAGCCCGGTTGTAATTGCCCCCCCGCACCCGGCATTGGAGGTGAGTGTCCTCTGAGCCGGCCCCCTGACCCCGGGGTGAGCAGGCGGCTCCCACAGGCCGCAGGGCCGGCAGCGGCAGGGCTGGGGGCTGGAAATGACCCCTGGGGAGGACAGAATCAGAGCCGGGCCTGAGCCAGACTTGGTCACAGTTCACCTTCTCCTGGCTCAGGGGAGATCCGGGGACGACAAGGACCCATGTTCCGGCCGGGCTCCAGCCAGGTTCCTTTCTGCCCTGGGCCCCCTTGTCCCCCTGGAAGGGTTACCAGATGGGTTTAAAAAACATCGCAGACACACGTGATCTCAGAACGGGAAGGGGGGGACCAGCTAGGAGGGGAGTGAGGCTGGCTGGGAATGGGGCTGGGGGGAATGGAGCCGGCACGGGGAGATCGGGGGCGGTGTAGACCGGCCAGCAGGAAGCAGGGCTGGCTGGGAGGAGGTCGGGAGGAGCAGGGCTGACAGGAGGAGAACTGGGAGCGGAGGGGAGGGAAAGGGAGCAGCCAGCGGGAAGCAGGGTGCTAGCCCGGATGGAGTTGGGGGGAGCGGCTGTGGCCAAGGGTGTACGGCCAGTGGGGAGTGGGGCTGGCCTGGGTGCATGCAGATCCCTGATGCTGCCTGTCCGGCGCACGATCCTGGTGGACCACGAGCGAGTCCGGCCCCCAGGATTCCATCTCTCCCCGGACCCCCCCCCTGCTCTCTACTGTGTAGCTACGTACTGCCTGGCTGGTACTGTCCAGTCCAAAACCTTGCAAAACCAGCTGGGGGTGTAAGTCTCCATGGAGGGCCCTGCCCACCGCCTTTTGCCCCAGGAGCTGGGGGTCTCGTTAGCTCTTCTCCCCAGTGGCTCCAGAAGAGGGACATGGAGAGGGAGGCGCCTGGCCCAGGGGGGTTTGGAGCTGGGAGCAGGACACTGATGGGGCCCTGTCTCCTTCCTTCCATCCCAGCTCAGCACAGCCCCCGCTAGGGAGCTTGGGGCCCAGCTGGCACTGTCCCTCGGGTGCCCAGCCAAGGACACCGGCCGGCCAGCCAGGGAGGGGCCTGACCCCTCTGTCCACTGCTGCTGTGCCGGAGGTGAGGCACCGCGCTGGGCAACGGGCCCCTAGAGCAGAGACACCGGCAGATGCCAGGCCAGGGGCCCTGTGGAAATGACCCGGCCCAGGCTCCCACCCAGCAATGGGAGTAGGGTTACCAGGTGAGTTTAAAAAAAAATATCGGACACACTTGATCTCAGATGAGGGTGGGGGGACGGGCCGGAGGGAGTCAGGGCTGGCCGGAAGGCGGGGGGGCAGTGCGGCCAGTGGGAAGCAGGCCTGACGGGGGTGGGCTGGCAGGTCAGGGAAAGCGGGGATGGCCGGGGTGCGGGAACCAGCTGGCGGGATGAAGGGCTGCGGGGGGGGTTAGGTGCAGCGGGGCTGGCTGGGGGAGATCGGGGGGAGGAGGGGATCTCATGTCCGGTATGTTCTGACAGTTCGTACCGGGAAGACGGCCCAAAAACTGGCCCGTCCGGTAGAATACTGGACACCTGGCAACCCTAAATGGGAACCCGGTCGCAACACGCCAAAGCCTCTGGGCCCGGCCCCGCGGGAGGGTGAGTCTGCCTCTCCCCTCCCCCTCCCCACTCCATGTAGGACCAGCCCTTCCCCAGGCACCAAGGCGCCCGCTCTTCTGTGGGGCAGGGATGCGCCCACTGGGACCCAGCCCCAGCCAGGGCCCTGGGACAGCCGGATGCTGTGGGGGAACAGCTGGCATGGGGTGGGGGGGAGGGAGGCGATAGCAGCTCCTTCAATGATAGGCCAAAGGGGTCTGGCCCTGGGGGGCCCTAGAGAGGCGCCGCCCAGGGCCAAGCTCCCACTGAACCCCCTGGTTCCCGGGGCCCCACGTCTGACAGGCCCTTGCTCTCTTGGGACAGGAGGAGCCTGGCCACGGGGATGCATCACCTCCCCTCCTGCCCCGAGCCTGGCTCCAGGTACCTGCAGCTCGGCAGGGGCTGTTCCAGGGCAGGTGACGCCTGCGGGGAGGGAGCCGCCAGCCGAGTCAGAGCGTTGGTCGGAGCTTTTCCTGCTCATGCCGGGACTGGAGCCACGGACACGACCCGGACCTGGGCCGGGCGCCAGGGGAGAAGAAGGAGCTGCCCCTCCCCCTCCGGCGGGGCATGGAACTACCCCTCCCCCATCTCCTGTCCCTGGACAGAGACCTGCACAGCCCAGTGAGTCAGGGCCAGCTTAGGGACTGTAGCCATTGGGCTGCACTGCCCTGGTTAAAGGGGAAGGTATTGACTATGGCCATTGGGCCATACTGCCTATAGCAAAGGGGAAAAGTACCGACACTGGCCATTGGGCCACACTGCTCGGACTAAAGGGGCAAGGTACGAACTATGGCCATTGGGCCATACTGCCCAGAGAAAAGGGGCAATGTACTGACACTGGCCATTGGGCCACACTGCCCATAGAAAACGGGCAAGGTACTGACACTGGCCATTGGGCCATATTGCCCTTAGAAAGGGTCACGATATTGACACTGGCCATGGGGCCACACTGCCCTTAGAAAGGGTAAAGATACTGACACTGGCCATTGGGCCACACTGCCCTTAGAAAGGGTAAAGATACTGACACTGGCCATTGGCCACACTGCCAATAGAAAATGGGCAAGGTACTGACACTGGCCATTGGGCCATACTGCCCAGAGAAAAGGGGCAATGTACTGAGATTGGCCATTGGGCCACACTGCCCTTAGAAAGGGTCACGGTACTGACACTGGCCATTGGGCCACACTGCCCTTCGAAAAGGGGCAAGTTACTGGCAGTGGCCATTGGGCCATACTGCCCTTAGAAAAGGGGCAACGTACTGACAGTGGCCATTGGGCCAAACTGCCCTGAGAAAAGGGGCCAGTTACAGACTCCAGCCACTAGGCCTCCCTGCCCGAAGACAAACTCTTCCAGAGGGAAGCTGGGCGCCCGCAGGCTTTGTGGCGGGAGAAGCTGCCGTCACCTCGGAACCAGGGGTGGCCTGGACCCAGTGACCCGATGGAGACGATTCCAGCCCAGAGACGGGGCATGTCACAGCACAAACTGAAGACTAAACAACCGGCCCAGCAGCCGGGACCAGGCGAGATCAAAGACGGGACCAGGGCAGCGAAGGAGGAAAACGGCCGGCCAGGGCAGAGAGTCCAGAAGGAGGCTTCACCTCGGGGGCCTGCTGAAGCTGGAAGAGACCGAGGGGCCTCCCCGTCGCGCCCCTTCCCCCAGACCCGAGCTCAGGCTGCCGGTTCCCTTCAGCCAGGAAGCTGGGCAGAGAAGCCACAGAAACCAGGGCGCCTCGCAGCCCTGCCCTGGGCTCTCGTGGCCTGGCCAGGCCCTTCCCAGAGAGACTCCCATCCAGTGCAGATCCCTACGGAAGGGGTGGGGAACCTGAGGCGCTGGGGCCGGATGCAGCCCCGCCTTGCGGGGATCTGGCCCCTGAAGGTCGGGGCTCCCCCCTGCATTGGGGGCCCATGCTGGGGAGGGGAGGGGGACTGTTTCTCACTTGTGTGCAGCCCCCCATGGATTTCTCTGTGGGTCAGTAGCCCTGACCCAGCAAAGGTTCCCCACCCCTGCTCTGTGGGGGGGAAAGGTCCAGGGGAACCTGACTAGGGCCCCACCCATTTCACAGCCAGAGACGTGCAATGGGGAAGGGGGGAGTCTGAGCTCTCCACATGGTGAGAGGCTGGGGCGCACCAGCTGCTTGCCTGGCCCTGCCGGGACGGGACAGGAGTTGTCCTGCCCCAACATGGGCACTCTCGGAGGGAGCAGATCAGAGCCACCCTGAGGGGCAGGGAGAAATGAGGGTGGAACGGCTCTAGCCCTGCCCCACAGGCTGCTGGAAGTGAAATTGGCACTCTTGGGATGTCCCCCACCCCCAGCGCACACAATCCTAGCTTTCGGCCAGGACCCGCCTGGGCAGAGAACCGGGAAATTTCCCACGGAAACCCCCGGGAGTGTGCCAGGGAGCAGCGTGGAAAGGCTCTGGCTGTGAAATGGGCGAGGTTGCAGGGGGACGCGATGGGGCCCTAGTTGCGGCGTATTCCCTGGAAGTTGTGGGAAAGGGCCTGCCAGAAACTCCTGGCCCTGTTGGTCCTCAGGGTCATTGGGGAATCCCCTAGTGCAGCCTTTCTCCAGCTGGGGCTCCCAACCCAAAAGGGGGTGCCAGGGCCGGGGTAGGGGGCTCTCGAGCAGGGTCACTGGCCGCCTGGGTTTTCCCAGCCATGACCTCGTCTTTGGCCCTCAAATCTTCCTCTGGGCAGATGTTTGGAAATATTAAGAACTGTCGGATTTCTCCCGGCTTTCCCTGCTGAGTGGCTGGAGAGCAGCGGCTACTGTCTGGCCATCCAGTTAGGGGGCAGCCCCTTTAACAGCAGCAGCACAGGAGGAAGGGAGGCCTGGTCCGGTATTGCCACCCTTCCTTCTGCACTGCTGCTGGCGGTGGGGCTGCCTTTCGATCTGGGTGGCTGCAGAGCAGTGGCCCCTGGCAGGTCACCCAGCTCGGAAGTCAGCGCCACCACCAGCCACAGAACAGAAGGAACGGGCAGTGCTGCTGGGTGTGGGGCTGCCTTCTGAGCTGGGTGGCTGGAGAGCAGTGGCTGCTGGCCAGGGGCCCAGCTTAGACTATACGCGTCCCTGCCAGCAGCAGCACAGAAGCAGGGTGGCTCCGTGTGGTGTGTCACTCCTTCTTCTGCACCACTGCTGGCGGTGGCCCTGTCTTCCGAGCTGGGCGCCCCAGGAGCATCCACGACTCTCTGGTCACCTGCTTGGCAGTTAGTGCTGCTCCCCAAGAGCGGTGCAGGAGGAAGTGCAGGAGGGGCGGGATTGCAGCACTTCTCTTCGGCCCCGCGGCGGGTGTCAGCCCTGCCTCCTACCTGGGTGACCAGAGAGTGGGTGCCACTGGCCAGGGGCTACTTCAGAGGGCAGCGCCGATACCAGCAGCAGCACAAACTAGGGATGTCAACGTGTGTAGTCGGCTACATGATTAACCGATACGTCTGGGCTTATTGGTTAATCCTGTCGACTCCACACACCCCTCCCCCGGCTGCCTCAGGAACAGAGGCAGCAAGGAGGGGGGGAAGGTAGGAGCTGGTGTCTGTGGGGATCCAGCTTTTAAGCTGCCTCCCCATGAGCACCAGATCCCATGGAGCTGCCTGGCCCCCACCACGTGCTGCAGCCTCACCTAGAGATGCAGCAACATGGAGGGGAGGGGGGCAGGTGGGAGCTGGTGCACACGGGAAGCAACTTTTAAGACAGCTCCCCACGGGTATCAGCTCCTATGGAACCACGTCTCACCCATTCCCCTCCACTGCTGCCTCTCTATCAGCGTGGGCGCAGGGCAGAGATGAGATGAGATGTACGGGGAACTATCTTCTAAGCCGGCTCTCCGCACATGCCAGCTCCATGGAGCCCCCTTTCCTCCCTTGCTGTCTCACATAGAGGCAGTGGCTGGGGCGGCGGGATGCTCGAGGGGAGCTGACTTAAAATCTAGTTCTCCAAGAGCACCAGTTCTGCGGAGCTGCCTGCTCCTGCCTCTCACACTCCAGAGAAGGCTGCTGCACAAGCTCTCGTCGCACAGAGGCTGCTGTGTGGGATGCCGGTGCAGCCCCGCATTGCTGACTCAGGCCCCAGGGACTATCGAATAATCGTGGAATTGCTGCAGTTTGATTCAGTGACATGTTTGTTCGATGATTCGCTGTCTGACATCCGTAGCAAAAAGGGAGGTGGCCGTGGACGGTGCTCCCCTCGTCCTTCTCTGCGTCGCTGGCGACGGCGCCGCCTCTCACGCGGGGCAGCTAGACAATCCGTGCTGTCTCCTGTAACAGTGCAAAAGGCAGGTGGCTGCTGCAGCTTTGCCTCCCTGCCTTGTGCGCCGCTGCTGCTGGGTAAGGATGTTAAATAACGATTCATGGAGGAGTCGAGTAGCCGATAGAATTTCTATTGGCTTCTCGACTAGTCGCTGGGCACTTTCTGCACTTTGAAATGTACAAGGGCCCCCAGCAAGGCCTCCTGTGCACTTCAAAATCGGAACTCCGTGTGCAGCCCGGGGACAGCAGGAAGTCCCACTGACTCCGAACTTCACGAGGGTCCTTCCGCTTTGAAAGCACAGGATCCTGAGGGCTCTTGTGCATTTCAGAGTGGAACCACCTGCATGGAGCCTGGAGTCAGCAGGGGACTAAGACCCCTGGTAACCCCGAGCACCATGCGGCGCTGCTCCTCGCAGTACCCCCTTTTACCCCTTTTCCCATGAGTAGGCAGCGCCAGCACCGCCAGCAACGCAGAAGGGAGGGTGGCCTGGTGTGGCGGTGCCTCCCTTCCCTCTGCACTGCTGCTGGTAGTGGCACTGCCTACTAACGGGGAGGCGGGGGCAGTAATAAGGGGTCAGGTGCCCAACCTGGATGGCAACCCCACGGCCAGCAGCAGCGCAGGAGGGAGGGGAGCTGGTCTGGTATAGCCACCCTCCCTGCTGTGCGGCTGCTGGCCGTGCCTCTCACTTCTCAGCTGGACAGCTAGAGAGCGCAGGCACCATGTGCACAAGGCCGCCTGCCCCCAGCCGAGACACAGAAGGTCTGCGAGTGCCGCCCTCCTTTCCGTGCCACTGCTGGGGGCAGCCCTGCCTGCCACACTGAGGGGACATCTAGACTACAGGCTTTTGTCGACAGAAGTTTTGTCGACAGATACTGTCGACAAAGCTTCTGTCGACAAAGCTTCTGTCGACAAAGAGCGTCTAGACTACATCCAGATCTGTAGACGAAGCAAGCCGCTAAGTCGACATGACAGTGTAGAGGCAAAGGACAGTGTAGATGCAATAGCGCCTTCTGTTGACAGAACTCTCTCGACAAAAGGCGTTATTCCTCATAGAATGAGGTTTATAGCCCTCAACAAAACTGCTGAGTTTTCAGCAGCAGTGTAGACGAAGGTCTAGTTTTGTCAACTTTGCAAAGTTTAGTGGACTTTTGTCGACAAAACCCTGTAGTCGAGACACACCCTGAGTGGCCTGAGAGTGGCCCGTTCTGGCAGGATGCCCAGCTGCAAAGTCAGCACCACCGCCAGCAGCAGCTGAGGAGGAAGGGAGGCCTGGTCTGGTATGTCAGCCCTTCCTTCTGTGCCGCTGCAGGTGGTGGCATTGCCTTTGGACCTGGGCAGCAGAAAGCAGTGGCTGCTGTTGTGGGACCCAGTTTGGAGTGGGCCCCATTGAGCAGCGAGGGAGGGGTGGTCTCTGACGGGTCACCCAGCTCAGAAGTCAACGCGCCCCCAGCAGCAGCGCAGAAGGCAGGGTTGCCTGGCATGTCGTTGCCACCTTTCCTTCGCACTGCTGCTGCGAGGGCTGCTTTTCTCCGCTGGGGGACCACAGAGCAGTGGCCACAGGGGAGGTGCCCAGCTCAGGGGGCAGCTCCGCTCCCAGAAGCAGGCAGCAGAAGGAAGGGTGTGGCCTGCCATTGCCATCCTTCCCTCTGCACCGCTGCTGGTGACATGGCTACCTTCCAAGCTGGGGGCCAGAGCGAGCGGGATCCCAGCTGTGAAGTCAGTGCCAGCAGCAGCAGCAGCAGCGCAGGAGGAAGTGGAGGCAGCCAATGCCGTTGCCACCCTTCCGTCTGCGCCGCTGCTGGCCAGGTTTGGCGGCAGAGAGCAGCTGCCCTCCAGCCGCCCAGCTTGGGAGGCTAGGAGAGATCAGGGACATTTCTTCTTATTTCCAAACTCCGCCGGGATGGGGTGGGGGGGGGGACGGACGGAACACGCGGCCACGGTTGGGAAAGCCCAAATGTCCGGTGCCCCCGTGAGCGACCTTCCTGCCCTCGTCTTGCCACCCCCTTCTGGGCAGGGACCCCCAGGGGAGAAACGCTGCACTAGGGATTCCTCTACGACCCGGAGGGCCACCACGGCCAGAAGTTCCTGGCAGCCCCTTTCCCACCACTTCCACGGAGGAGGCGGTAGGTTCTCAGGGGAGGTGTCCCCAACTCAGAGATCTGCCTGGATGGAGAGTGGAGGAGCAAAGGGAGGGCCTGGCCAGGAACGCCCAGGGCCAGGGCATGGCTCCCACGGCAGCCCCGCCCCCAGCAGGGAGTTGCCAGAGACTCCTGGGAACAGACGGGTGTGGAAAGAAACCTGCTGCTCAGCCAGGCCCAAAACTCTGTGTCTGCCGGCCACTGGGGCCAGCCCAGATGTATCCAGCCTCCCGCTGACTCCGGAGTCCCTGCTGCCTCGTCCTGCATTGCCTGGAAGAGCAGAAGTGATTCGTGGTGTCCCAGAGATGCTCCCTCCATGCCAAAATCTCCACCCATCTCAGGTGTAGCAACAGCAGGAGCCAAATAAAAAAATGTGCGACTGGTTTAAGATAAAGAGAGTGAAGAGAAATAAACCAACCATTGATTTGATGACTTTGCTTTCTGGGCCTTAAGCGCACGCTCGGGTCGGTCTCAGCCATTCCCTGCAAACCTGAGCATTGATCCACTTTTCCCATGACAGCTGAGGGGGAGGCTGCACTCCAGGGCCTGTGGGGACAGAGCGGTGCCAGCAGAGCCCCCTCACTGGGATGGAGCCACAGGCACAGAAGGAGTGTTTCTGTTGCCATGACATCAGCCCCTCCCCAAGGCAAAGCCCTCCCAGACTCCTGGCTGGAGCAGTCATGCCTAGCAGTCAGAGCAGGGGTTGTGGGTCAGAGCTGGGGTCAGGCGTCCCAGAGCAGCCCAAAGCCGGTCTCATGGGTCAGACTTGGAAGGTCCAAAGGAAGCATCTGGTCATCTGGGCTGAGCTCCTGCACCGTACAGAGTCCCAGAATCTCCCCCACCCCTCCGGCCCCAGCCCCACTTGCCCTGGCTGTGTTACTGACCCCTCACGTCACGGCTCAGCGATGTCAAGGGATGGAGAATCCCCCATTGCACTACTTGAATCCAGTCCGGGACTCTGCAAAGGGGGGACAGCCGCATCCACCCAATACCCACGGGCTCTGCACATCTGACCCCTTGACAAGCCCTTCCCACCCCCAGACACGGGGTCAGTCAGAGCAGGAGTGTCCTGGCCAGCGCCCCCAGCCACACGGCGGGGAGAAAGAATTGTCTGGAGGGGCTCAGCACTGCCGAACCCACGTTTCCCTCTGCTGAGCGCGGCAGCCTGGTCCGATTGCTCCCACTGCGCGTGAGTCCAAGGGCTCCAATATGGTGTTGGAGGTGGGCAGCACAAACTCTCCCATTCACAGCCAGTCCTCTGAGCACCCTGAGTCCCCTGAGCCCTAGCCCTGGGCCCTGTTGCGTTCAAGGAACTGGGACTCCGACCGCCACACGCTGAGCAGGCCCAGCAGGACTGAGGGGGTGGCCTCCTAGCCCCAGTTCCTGTAAGCAGATTGCATCTGTGCTGTGCTGTATGTTGGAGAAGCAATAAACTCCCTCAATGCTTCTGGCAGGCAGAGTCTGTTCATGTCACTACGGGGGTACAGGAGATGGGGGAACCCCAACGCGCCGCCAGATAGGGAAGTGGTGGTCGGAGACTCTCTTCTGAGGGGGACGGAGGAGACAATATGTTGCCCTGACATTTCATCTCGGGAGGTATGCTGTCTGCCGGGGACCCGTATCCCAGATGTTACGGAGGCATTGTCGAGGATTATCCGGCCCTCTGACTACATCCCCATGCTACTCATCCCTGTGGGCACGAATGATGCTGCGAGGTGTGACACTGAGCGGATCAAGAGTGACTCCAGGGCTCTGGGAGTACGGGTGAAGGAGTTTGGAGCGCAGGTGGTATTCTCTTCGATCCTTCCTGTCGAAGGTAGGGGCCCGGGCAGAGACAGGTGCATCCTGGAGGTGAATGCCTGGCTGCGAAGATGGTGTCGCCAGAAGGGCTTTGGCTTCCTCCACCATGGCATGCTATTCCAGGAAGGACTTCTAAGCAGGGATGGCGTCCACCTTTCGAGGAGAGGGAAGACCCTGTTTGGACACAGAATGGCTCACCTACTGAGGAGGGGTTTAAACTAGGTTTGAGGGGGACAGGTGAGCAAAGCCCACAGGTAAGTGGAGAACATGGAGACCTGGGAGATGGGTCGGAAATGGGAGGGAGCGTGGGCTACAATGGCAGAAAGAAAGGCGGGTCAGGGCAAAACTAGGAGGCAAGGTCAATTCAGGATCTTAGATGCCTATATACAAATGTGAGAAGTATGGGAAATAAGCAGGAAGAACTGGAAGTGCTATTAAATACGTACAATTATGACATTGTTGGCATCACAGAAACTTGGTGGGATAATACACATGATTGGAATGTTTGTATGGAAGGGTACAGCTTGCTCAGGAAGGATAGCCAGGGAAAAAAGGGAGGAGGTATTGCTTTATACATTCAAAATGAACACACTTGCAGTGAGGTGGAGATGGACATAGGAAACGGAAGTGTTGAGAGTCTCTGGGTTAGGCTAAAAGGGATTAAAAAGAAAGGTGATGTCATGCTAGGCGTCTACTACAGGCCACCTACTCAGGTGGAAGAAGTGGATGAGGCTTTTTTTAAACAACGAACAAAATCATCCCAAGAGTAGAAGGTAGAACAGCAAAACAGAGACATGGATTTCCGGAAGGCTGATTTTGGTAAGCTCAGAGAGCTGATAGGTAAGGTCCCATGGGAATCGAGACTGAGGGGAAAAAGAACTGAGGAGAGTTGGCAGTTTTTCAAAGGGACATTTTTAAGGGCCCAAAAGCAAGCTATTCCCAAGTGTCGGAAAGATAGAAAATATGGCAAAAGACCACCTTGGCTTAACCACGAGATCTTGCATGATCTAACACTAAAAAAGGAGTCATATAAAAAATGGAAGGTAGGACAAATTACAAAGGATGGATATAGGCAAACAGCACAGGAAAGCATAGGCAATATTAGAAAGGAGAAGGCACAGAATGAGCTCAAACTAGCTACGGGAATAAAGGGAAACGAGAAGACTTTTTAGAAATACATTAGAAGCAAAAGGAGGACCAAGGAGAGGGTAGGCCCACTGGTCAGTGAGGAGCGAGAAACAGTAACAGGAAACTTGAAAATGGCAGAGATGCTCAATAACTTCTTTGTTTCGGTCTTCACCGAGAAGTCTGTAGGAATGCCTAACATAGTGAATGCTAGTGGGAAGGGGGTAGTTTTAGAAGGTAAAATAAAAACAGAACAAGTTAAAAATCACCTAGAAAAGTTAGATGCCTGCAAGTCACCAGGGCGTGACAAAATGTCTCCTAGAATACTCAAGGAGCTGATAGAGGAAGTGTCTCAGCCTCTAGCTATCATCTTTGGAAAATCATGGGAGACAGGAGAGATTCCAGAGGACTGGAAAAGGGCAAATCTAGTACCCATCTATGAAAAGGGAAATAAGAACAGACCAGGAAACTACAGACCAGTTAGTTTAACTTCTGTGCCAGGGAAGATAATGGAGCAAGTAATGAAGGAAATCATCTGTAAACACTTGGAAAGTGGAAGGTGATAGGGAAGAGCCAGCATGGATTTCGAAAGAACAAATCATGTGAGACCAATCTGATAGCTTTCTTTAATAGGATAACGAGGTTTGTGGATAAGGGGGAAGCGGTGGCTGTGGTATACCTAGACTTTAGTAAGACATTTGATACGGTCTCGCATGATATTCTTATCAATAAACTAGGTAACTACAACTTAGAGGGGGTACTATAAGGTGGGCGCATAACTGGCTGGATACCCATACTCAGAGAGTAGTTATTCATGGTTCACAATACTGCTGGAAAGGCATAACAAGTGCGGTTCCGCAGTGGTATGTTTTGGGACCGGCTCAGTTCAATATCTTCATCAACAATTTAGATATAGGGGTTATAGTGGACCACACATTGAATATGAGTCAGCAGTGTGATGCTGTTGCAAAGAAAGCAAACATGATTCTGGGATGCATGTGTTGTGAGCGAGACACGAGAAGTCATTCGTCTGCTCTACTCTGCCCTGGTTAGGCCTCAATTGGAGTATTGTGTTCAGTTCTGGGCAGAGCATTTCAAGAAAGATGTGGAGAAATTGGAGAGGGTCCAGAGAAGAGCAACGAGAATGATTAAAGGTCGAGAGACCATAACCTATGAGGGAAGGCTGCAGGAAATGGGTTTGTTTAGTTTAGAAAAGAGAAGATTGAGGGGGGACATGATAGCAGTTTTCAGATATCTAAAAGGGTATCATAAGGAGGAGAGAGAAAACTTGTTCATCTTGGCCTCTGAGGATAGAACACGAAGCAATGGTCTTAAACTGCAGCAAGGGAGGTTTAGGTTGGACATTAGGAAAAAGTTCCTATCTGTCAGGGTAGTCAAACACTGGAATAAATTGCCCAGGGAGGTTGTGGAATCTCCACGGTGAGTCATGTCCAACCTTCCCCTTCCTCAGCCAAGCAGTGTTGTAGTGCCCAGGGAAACTGAGGCACACACACACAGAGTTATCACAGAACAGCACAGGACAGTAGAATCACATACAGCACCACAAGGCAAACAGAGTGAACACAGACCCCGCAATGTCACAACTTCCCTGCAGGCATCACAGCTGGACATGGCAAGAATCTGCACTGAGCCCAAGAGTGGGAACCACGTTTCCTGGAGGGAGGGGTGGGATCTAGAGAGTTCTCAGGGGTGCAGGTGGGGGAAACAGGCCTACACTGTGACATGTTCGAATGGGCTAAATCATCCTTCATTGGGAGGGGCAGAGACAGGGGAATCCAGAGGCCCCCAAATTGTGGACACAAACCTCCACCCCTGGTCCCTGTCCTGCTGTGGCTCAGACCAACCGCAGCCACGGCACCTCGCCCTGACCTGAACCTAACCCAGGACTAGACCTGCCAGGGCTGGGGCTCCCCTATCCACGTAGAACCCATCCACGGACAGTATTGCCAGACCTACCACGTTGCCACCCTGTCACTGAGGTACCTCCCTCCCCAGCCCACAACCAGATCTGCTGCAGCACCCTTTCCCTGTCCTGTACCCGGCTCCTGCCCAGAGCTGCTGGGACGGGGTCAGGCCTAGCCTGTGGCCGCAGAAAGCCAGCCCTTGTGGCCATCCGCTCCCACTGGCAGTTCACACTAATTCGTGGTGAGGGTGTCCACAGCCACACGAGGATTTGCAAGGAGACAAGAGATGGGAACAAACCCCTTTGAGTTCCTTCAGTGACACTGTGTGTGCAGAGGAGCCTCGGCTTGGCCGTGTCTCGACGCGTTTCTAACCACCTGCCTGGGACCAGCTGGGCTACACAGGCGCCCTGGGTTAAGGTCAGAGGCAGCTGGTGATGAGGCCTGGAAATGGCAGCAGCCCCTCAGTCAGCAAGAACCCATGAGCGGCAGGGCGTTTTCACGGGCAGGCCAGCTTTGGGACTTTGCAGTCCAAGGGCCCAGCCCCACCCTTTCAACACACCCAGCTCAGCGCTGGAGGGAACATTTTTTGGTTTCAACTTTGTGAAACTTCGGAGACAGAAGGGAAAGAAACAACCTGACCCATCCCCCCCTGCCCATTCCAGCAGCCCCAGGGTGCGTCTACATCGCAGGGTTTTTCTAGAAAAACGACACTTACGTCCGCACTGTAATTGCATTCTTGGGACAGGAAAGGGAAAGAACGGAGGGGTTTTTCCGACAGCAGTTAATCTCATTCTACAAGGGAGATGCCTTTTTCAGAAAAAGATGAGTGTGGACAAGGAAGAGGAAGTTTTTTCGAAAGAAGAGGCCTCCAGGAAAAAGCACAGGTGCCCTGGTGGCCACCCCATCCACAGTAATCACAACGGAAATGCTACAGAGTGTCCAATCCGTGTGGACACTTTCTGTCAAAACGCAGCTGGCTGTTTGGATGCGCTTTGGCCGTGTGGATGCGCTCTTTTGGAAGAACAGATTTGCTGCCATAGGTCTAGATCAGTATTTCTTAAACTTCTGAAGACTGAGGAACACCAAACTATTTTTTTTTATGAGGAACACTAAGGATTCTTTGTGGAGGGAAAAGAAAGGTTGGGGGGTAAGTTATTGAGAACAAAAATGTCACCTGCCCCTTTAAAGGTGGCCATTTTGAATTCTGTTATTCTTTCTGGCACACAGGTATGCCATGGAACACAGTTTAAGAAACTGCCCTAGTGCAAGAAAAGATCGGCAGAAAATATGCAAATGAGATTGTGGCTCATGCTAAT
The DNA here is from genome assembly GCA_032595735.1 of Pelochelys cantorii. NCBI lineage: Eukaryota > Metazoa > Chordata > Testudines > Trionychidae > Pelochelys > Pelochelys cantorii. The sequence continues at coordinate 12,999,990 of CM064351.1, read as the reverse complement.
GAATCCCTCGTTAGCATATTTTTTGCAGAAAAAACTCATAGTGCAGACGTAGCCAGATACTCGCTGCTTCTCTACTGTGTTCTCAATACTCAGCGGGTATGGCCTTCTCCCCTGGAAAAGACCCCGTGTGCTTCTTCTAAGCAGAACAAGTTTCATCAGCTGACACCCCCGCTCCCTCTGTGCTGTTGGTTTGTATTGTGGGAACAGGTCAATCCCACTTCTCTCGCCTCGTGTTTCTGCACCTTTCGTCCTTTGTTAGATGTCCCTCAGATCCCTTGATAGGTGCCTCATCTCTAAGCTGAGTAGCCTGATGCTTTTAGTTGTTCCTCATATGGACCCATGGCCAGGTCTTTGTCATCCCTGGCTCTGAATGTTTTCCAGTTCCTCCAGGGCCCTTTACTCTAAGTCACCAGCCTCTAGAGCCTGAAGAACCTGTACTCAGAGGATCACGAATTTGCCCTTACTGATTGAGGGGTGCATGTCCAGACCTGGCTTGGGAATAAGGAGACGTGGGTCTACCACTCTCCAATGGGGTGACTTTGGACAAGACAACACCCCGTTCCGTGCCTCGGTTTCCCCATCTGCAGAATGGGGAAAAGGAACCTTCTGATGAGACAAACTAGAGGCACTTTGCCAATGCATCAACTGTCATTAAAGTGGGAGAAGGAAAAAACTACCGGGGAGTCGGTCCTACCCATGCGAAAGAGATTCAAGCAGGAGCTGATTCCAGCTCAGGACCTACATTACAGTCTAGGAAGAGAAAGGTGCTTTATAGTGTCTATGCTAGGCCTTAGACCAGTCCCGTTAACAATTCCCGCCCCCCCCCACCCCCCTTGTTACAGTGGCCTAATATCTCAGGTGTTGGGGGAAGGGCAACTTTTATTAATCCACGAATGGGCTTGTCTGGCCTTACACTCTGCTACGGACTGACAAGCTGGGTGGGGCTGAGGGAGCAGCCCCTGGGGCGTTACTGCCCAGCCCGCTTGGCCCCAGACCCAGCTGCCATTCAGTGGGGCTCCAGGGGAACCCCTCAAACATGCAGAGGGGCCGGCCAGGGCCAGGACACCAGCCTTGCAGGGGAGGGGTGGGTGTAGCACTGACATCACAAAGGCCTGTGGCAGGACCTCAGCCTATTGGGGGACAGGGATGACCTCGCAGATTGACAACAGCCAATCAGGACAGAGGCACAAGGGCGGGGCAAGCTGGGAGATTCCCGCGGTTTGGCAGCAGGGCGGCCCCTTCCCAGGGTCTCTGCGGGGACCAGATGGAGAATTGGGACCGAGGGGCCAGGGCAAAAGGAGCCTCGTCAGCGTTTTCTCCTTCCCTGCGGCCGGTGGTGTCGGACCCGGTGAGACGGTCGGAGCCTCCGAGAGGTATGGAGCCTGCTTAGTTTGGTTCCCCTTTGTCCCCTCCCCTCCCTCTGTCTCGCCTTCTTCTGCGTCTTCCCCCCTTTCCCTGCCCCACCAAGCAGGGTGGGTGGGTGTTGGGCTGGGGCGGTCGGAGGCCTCACTCAGAGCTGGGCTGGCAGAGAGCTGGGAGCCAGATGCAACCTGGCCAGTCCTTTTGAACATCTGTTGAGCCCTCTCCCCTCCCCCCACTGCCTCTGAGCTCCCAGTATCGCTGCGGATTGGTGGAGTGGGTGGTTACTGACAGGGGAGACTCGCGGCATTTTGTTCTCTTTAAAACTGCTCTTTGTGAGTCGTTATTAATGGTTCCCAGCCATGCTGGAAGGGCCTAACACGTGGGGCTCTGCAGGGGTCTGTTCTGGGACGGTTCTGTTCAATCTTCATCAGTGATTTAGATATTGGCATAGAGAGGGCGCTTATTAAGTTTCCAGATGATACGAAGCTGGGAGGGGTGGCAAGTGCTTTGGAGGAAAGGTCAGATTTCAAAGTGATCTGGACAAACTGGAAAAATGGTCTGAGGTAAATAGGATGAAGTTTAATAAAGACAAATGCAAAGTGCTCCACTGAGGAAGGGACAATCCACTTCACACACACGGAATGGGAAGCGACTCTCTAGGAAGGAGTCCTGCAGAAAGGGATCTTGGAGTCAGAGTGGACCACAAGCTAAATAGGAGTCCAAAGTGTGACACTTGCAAAAAAAAGCAACCATGATTGTGGGAGGCACTAACAGGAGTGTGGTGAGCAAGACACAAGAAGTCATTCTTCCGCTCTCCTCTGCGCTGCTTAGGCCTCACTTGGAGTCTTGTCTCCAGTTCTGGGCACCATGTTTCAGGAATGAACTGGAGAAATTGGAGAAGGCCTGGAGAAGAGCAAGGAAAATGTGGAACAGTTTAGAAAAGATGAGAATGAAAGAACTGGCCTTGTTTCGTCTGGAAAGGAGAAGACTGAGAGGGGACATGAGAGCAGCTTTCACGTACCTAAAAGGGTGTCACAAGGAGGGGGAGACAAACTGTTTTCCTTGGCCTCTGAGGACAGGACAAGAAGCCAAGGGTTTAAACTGCAGCAAGGGAGGTTTAGGTTGGACATTAGGAAAATGTTTCTGGCTGTCAGAAAAACTCCTGTCAGGGTGGTGAAACACTGGAAGAAATTGCCTGGGGAGGTTACGGAATCTCCATCAGTGGAGATATTTCAGAGCAGGTTGCACAGACACCTGTCAGGGATGATCTAGACCAGTGGTCCCCAACCTTTTGGGGCTGCGCGTGCGCCAGGCGCCTGGGGGCGGGGCCCTGCATCCGGGGGCGGGGCCATGCATATGCCGCACATCTTGGGGTGGGGACACGCGTGCGTTGCAAGCAAGGCCGGCTCTAGGTTTTTTACCATCCCAAGCAAACAAAATTTTGTCCACACACCGCCCCCCCCACCTTGCACACTACTGCAGGCAGGCACTGAGGAGGAAAGCACCCCTTTCACCTTGCAGCTCTCTGACTCCCACCATGCCCTCCAGCCAAATCCAGCCTACGTTTTGTCTCCCCTCCACACACATCCCTGTCCAAACACTTCCCGACCCCTCCCACCCCCACCCACTCACCAAACTCAGTTTCCACCTCCTCTCCCTTCCCCCCACTGACCGAAGTCCGTCTCCTTTCCCGCTCCCCACCAAACCCTCATGTCCCCTCCTCCCACCACGTGCAGAAACATCGGAGCACCCTGAGGAAGGGGTGAAAGTGGCACAGGTCCTCCTGGGGATGCGCGTGGACACAGCTGGGAAAGATAAAGGGCAAGGCCAGGGACACCTCTTCACCCCTCCCCCCAAGTCTCTGAGCTGGGGCAGGCGAGGCCCCCTCCAGCAGTTCCTCATCGCCAGACCAAGCAGATCAGGCTGCTGCGCCCCCCTGCACATGGAGATGAGCTGGCTGGTGCCAGTCAGAGGAGCACAAACTATCCGCAGGTGCCCGAGTCTGCTTCATGGACGGGAGGCTCCTTTGGGCATTTCCTGCTCGGCTGCTGGTGGGAGCTGGGCAGCGGAAGCTGCGCCAGGAAGGCGACTGGAGCGGCGAGTGGCCAGCGCTCCTGCCGGGGCCGCCCCGCCACAACGCCCTCTCGCGCTAACTAGAGGGCTCACTTTTCTCCCTGGTGCCGGAGGAAGGCAGCCCCGGAACCATGATGTCATGGCGCCTCAGGGAATCCAGGCAGGGCTCCAAGTGCGACCTGCCCCACGCACCCAGCCTGCCAAGGGTGGCTCACTGCTGGCCCATCGCTTGCTCCGCTGCCCCGCCCGTTGCCTTGGGCGGGCACAGGGAGGCCCGCGTCAGGCGCTATGGGTAAGGAATTCAGGCGTTCTCCGGCCAGTGTCTCTCAGGGTTGGCCGGAACGCTGCCCCTGGCAATGTGCCACACCAAGCATGTGCTTGGCTTGCTGGTGCCTAGAGCCGGCACCTGGCGGGCGCACATAAATGCCGCATTGGGGACCACTGATCTAGACGGTGCTGGGTCCTGCCATGAGGGCAGGGAACTGGACTCGGTGGCTTCCCGAAATCTCTTCCCATTCTACTGTTCTGTGATTCACAGACCAGACGGATCAGTCCCAGACCAGCAGGGCTGGCGGGGGAGAGGGGGGTGGTCAAGCTGTTTCTCTACCGTACCTATCTCTGGGCAGTTCCTGAGTCTCTCTAAGGGGCAGGGCTGCTCACACACTTGCTGGCGGTGCCCATGAGCAGTGGCTGGGCTGTGGCTGGTTGTACAGCTCTGGGCTGTGATTGTGCAAGTGTCCCAAGGTGCTGGCTGGGGGCAGGACACCAGCCGTGCGGAGGGAGGGGACGGTGATACCACAAAGGCCTGTGTGGGGAAGCAGCTGGGGGGGCGGGCGGCTGAGCTCATGGAGATTCCCTGACATCAGCTGCAAGGCAGGGTAGCCTCAGAAACACCTCCCAGTCATTTCTGGCTGTGTGGGGAGCCCCCCAAAGAGGCAGGGCTGGAATCCCTCTGAGACCAACCCCTCGGGGGTGACCTGGGCCAGCCCTTGGGACGTCCCCGGAGACCTCTCGGCCACCCCCCTCTCCCAGTCTCACTGCTGATTGGCTGAGCAGGGGGCTATGCAGAGGGAGGAGTTTCCCGGTTTCCCAGCGGTGACCCCGGCTACACTTCCTTTGCAGGCTCCGCACGGGCGGGGTCTGGCCTCGGGCCGGCCCTGCGGGGAGACCTGCGGGCACAGCCTCACACCGGTGCTCAGACAGCGGGGAGGTGAGCATGGGCGAGTAGGGGGAGGCTGTTTTCCTTCAGCGCTGGGAATGGGGTTGGGAAAGGGGAGACTGGGGACCCTTGGGCAGGGCTGTGTTGGGCCCTTCCTCCTTCAGGGACAGGGTTGGGAGATGGAAGTTGAAATCAGGGCCTGGCTGGCTCTGGGAACAAGAACCTCAAATCCCACCCCCCACACCCACAACTGCCCTCTCCCCCACCATGGGATCCATCCACATTGACCTAGTCTGGAGAGACAAGGCCCTTCCTAAGAGCCATGCCCAATGGATCCGACTTGCTCCCCTGAGCACCGGGGACGAGCCCCGTGGATGGGGATGGGGGCTCGTTGGCACAGGCTGGGTACGGGTCTATTGACCTGCCCCACCTCTCTCCCCCGCAGCGTGTCAGCTACTGCATCGCACCAAGAGTTTGCCAAGGGAGAGCCAACGCCCCTGGGAGCAGCAGAGCCCGGTTGTAATTGCCCCCCCGCACCCGGCATTGGAGGTGAGTGTCCTCTGAGCCGGCCCCCTGACCCCGGGGTGAGCAGGCGGCTCCCACAGGCCGCAGGGCCGGCAGCGGCAGGGCTGGGGGCTGGAAATGACCCCTGGGGAGGACAGAATCAGAGCCGGGCCTGAGCCAGACTTGGTCACAGTTCACCTTCTCCTGGCTCAGGGGAGATCCGGGGACGACAAGGACCCATGTTCCGGCCCGGGCTCCAGCCAGGTTCCTTTCTGGCCCTGGGCCCCTCCTTGTCCCCCTGGAAGGGTTACCAGATGGGTTTAAAAAACATCGCAGACACACGTGATCTCAGAACGGGAAGGGGGGGACCAGCTAGGAGGGGAGTGAGGCTGGCTGGGATGGGGCTGGGGGGAATGGAGCCGGCACGGGGAGATCGGGGGCGGTGTAGACCGGCCAGCAGGAAGCAGGGCTGGCTGGGAGGAGGTCGGGAGGAGCAGGGCTGACAGGAGGAGAACTGGGAGCGGGGAGGGGAGGGAAGGGAGCAGCCAGCGGGAAGCAGGGTGCTAGCCCGGATGGAGTTGGGGGGAGCGGCTGTGGCCAAGGGTGTACGGCCAGTGGGGAGTGGGGCTGGCCTGGGTGCATGCAGACCCCTGGATGCTGCCTGTCCGGCGCACGATCCTGGTGGACCACGAGCGAGTCCGGCCCCCAGGATTCCATCTCTCCCCGGACCCGCCCCCCTGCTCTCTACTGTGTAGCTACGTACTGCCTGGCTGGTACTGTCCAGTCCAAAACCTTGCAAAACCAGCTGGGGGTGTAAGTCTCCATGGAGGGTCCTGCCCACCGCCTTTTGCCCCAGGAGCTGGGGGTCTCGTTAGCTCTTCTCCCCAGTGGCTCCAGAAGAGGGACATGGAGAGGGAGGCGCCTGGCCCAGGGGGGTTTGGAGCTGGGAGCAGGACACTGATGGGGCCCTGTCTCCTTCCTTCCATCCCAGCTCAACACAGCCCCCGCTAGGGAGCTTGGGGCCCAGCTGGCACGGTCCCTCGGGTGCCCAGCCAAGGACACCGGCCGGCCAGCCATGGAGGGGCCTGACCCCTCTGTCCACTGCTGCTGTGCCGGAGGTGAGGCACCGCGCTGGGCAACGGGCCCCTAGAGCAGAGACACCGGCAGATGCCAGGCCAGGGGCCCTGTGGAAATGACCCGGCCCAGGCTCCCACCCAGCAATGGGAGAAGGGTTACCAGGTGAGTTTAAAAGAAAATATCGGACACACTTGATCTCAGATGGGGGTGGGGGGACGGGCCGGGAGGGAGTCAGGGCTAGCCGGAAGGCGGGGGGGGCGTGGGGCAGTGCGGCCAGTGGGAAGCAGGCCTGACGGGGGTGGGCTGGCAGGTCAGGGAAAGCGGGGATGTCCGGGGTGCGGGAACCAGCTGGCGGGATGAAGGGCTGCGGGGGGGGTTAGGTGCAGCGGGGCTGGCTGGGGGAGATCGGGGGGAGGAGGGGATCTCATGTCCGGTATGTTCTGACAGTTTGTACCGGGAAGACGGCCCAAAAACTGGCCCGTCCGGTAGAATACTGGACGCCTGGCAACCCTAAATGGGAACCCGGTCGCAACACGCCAAAGCCTCTGGGCCCGGCCCCGCGGGAGGGTGAGTCTGCCTCTCCCCCTCCCCCTCCCCACTCCATGTAGGACCAGCCCTTCCCCAGGCACCAAGGCGCCTGCTCTTCTGTGGGGCAGGGATGCGCCCACTGGGACCCAGCCCCAGCCAGGGCCCTGGGACAGCCGGATGCTGTGGGGGAACAGCTGGCATGGGGAGGAGGGAGGCAGGCGATAGCAGCTCCTTCAATGATAGGCCAAAGGGGTCTGGCCCTGGGGGGCCCGAGAGAGGCGCCGCCCAGGGCCAAGCTCCCACTGAACCCCCTGGTTCCCGCGGCCCCACGTCTGACAGGCCCTTGCTCTCTTGGGACAGGAGGAGCCTGGCCACGGGGATGCATCACCTCCCCTCCTGCCCCGAGCCTGGCTCCAGGTACCAGCAGCTCGGCAGGGGCTGTTCCAGGGCAGGTGACGCCTCCGGGGAGGGAGCCGCCAGCCGAGTCAGAGCGTTGGTCGGAGCTTTTCCTGCTCATGCCGGGACTGGAGCCACGGACACGACCCGGACCTGGGCTGGGCGCCAGGGGAGAAGAAGGAGCTGCCCCTCCCCCTCCGGCGGGGCATGGAACCACCCCTCCCCCATCTCCTGTCCCTGGACAGAGACCTGCACAGCCCAGTGAGTCAGGGCCAGCTTAGGGACTGTAGCCATTGGGCTGCACTGCCCTGGCTAAAGGGGAAGGTATTGACTATGGCCATTGGGCCATACTGCCTATAGCAAAGGGGAAAAGTACCGACACTGGCCATTGGGCCACACTGCTCGGACTAAAGGGGCAAGGTACGAACTATGGCCATTGGGCCATACTGCCCAGAGAAAAGGGGCAATGTACTGACACTGGCCATTGGGCCACACTGCCCAAAGAAAACGGGCAAGGTACTGACACTGGCCATTGGGCCATATTGCCCTTAGAAAGGGTCACGATATTGACACTGGCCATTGGGCCACACTGCCCTTAGAAAGGGTACAGGTACTGACACTGGCCATTGGGCCACACTGCCCTTAGAAAGGGTAAAGATACTGACACTGGCCATTGGGCCACACTGCCAATAGAAAATGGGCAAGGTACTGACACTGGCCATTGGGCCATACTGCCCAGAGAAAAGGGGCAATGTACTGAGATTGGCCATTGGGCCACACTGCCCTTAGAAAGGGTCACGGTACTGACACTGGCCATTGGGCCACACTGCCCTTCGAAACGGGGCAAGTTACTGGCAGTGGCCATTGGGCCATACTGCCCTTAGAAAAGGGGCAACGTACTGACAGTGGCCATTGGGCCAAACTGCCCTGAGAAAAGGGGCCAGTTACAGACTCCAGCCACTAGGCCTCCCTGCCCGAAGACAAACTCTTCCAGAGGGAAGCTGGGCGCCCGCAGGCTTTGTGGCGGGAGAAGCTGCCGTCACCTCGGAACCAGGGGTGGCCTGGACACAGTGACCCGATGGAGACGATTCCAGCCCAGAGACGGGGCATGTCACAGCACAAACTGAAGACTAAACAACCGGCCCAGCAGCCGGGACCAGGCGAGATCAAAGACGGGACCAGGGCAGCGAAGGAGGAAAACGGCCGGCCAGGACAGAGAGTCCAGAAGGAGGCTTCGCCTCGGGGGCCTGCTGAAGCTGGAAGAGACCGAGGGGCCTCCCCATCGCGCCCCTTCCCCCAGACCCGAGCTCAGGCTGCCGGTTCCCTTCAGCCAGGAAGCTGGGCAGAGAAGCCACAGAAACCAGGGCGCCTCGCAGCCCTGCCCTGGGCTCTCGTGGCCTGGCCAGGCCCTTCCCAGAGAGACTCCCATCCAGTGCAGATCTCTACGGAAGGGGTGGGGAACCTGAGGCGCTGGGGCCGGATGCAGCCCCACCTTGCGGGGATCTGGCCCCTGAAGGTCGGGGCTCCCCCCTGCATTGGGGGCCCATGCTGGGGAGGGGAGGGGGACTGTTTCTCACTTGTGTGCAGCCCCCCATGGATTTCTCTGTGGGTCAGTAGCCCTGACCCAGCAAAGGTTCCCCACCCCTGCTCTGTGGGGGGGAAAGGTCCCTGGGAACCTGACTAGGGCCCCACCCATTTCACAGCCAGGAGACGTGCAATGGGGAAGGGGGGAGTCTGAGCTCTCCACATGGTGAGAGGCCTGGGGCACCAGCTGCTTGCCTGGCCCTGCCGGGACGGGACAGGAGTTGTCCTGCCCCAACATGGGCACTCTCGGAGGGAGCAGATCAGAGCCACCCTGAGGGGCAGGGAGAAATGAGGGTGGAACGGCTCTAGCCCTGCCCCACAGGCTGCTGGGAAGTGAAATTGGCACTCTTGGGATGTCCCCCACCCCCAGCGCACACAATCCTAGCTTCGGCCAGGACCCGCCCGGGCAGAGAACCGGGAAATTTCCCACGGAAACCCCCGGGAGTGTGCCAGGGAGCAGCGTGGAAAGGCTCTGGCTGTGAAATGGGCGAGGTTGCAGGGGGACGCGATGGGGCCCTAGTTGCGGCGTATTCCCTGGAAGTTGTGGGAAAGGCCCTGCCAGAAACTCCTGGCCCTGTTGGTCCTCAGGGTCATAGGGGAATCCCCTAGTGCAGCCTTTCTCCAGCTGGGGCTCCCAACCCAAAAGGGGGTGCCAGGGCCGGGGTAGGGGGCTCTCGAGCAGGGTCACTGGCCGCCTGGGTTTTCCCAGCCATGACCTCGTCTTTGGCCCTCAAATCTTCCTCTGGGCAGATGTTTGGAAATATTAAGAACTGTCGGATTTCTCCCGGCTTTCCCTGCTGAGTGGCTGGAGAGCAGCGGCTACTGTCTGGCCATCCAGTTAGGGGGCAGCCCCTTTAACAGCAGCAGCACAGGAGGAAGGGAGGCCTGGTCCGGTATTGCCACCCTTCCTTCTGCACTGCTGCTGGCGGTGGGGCTGCCTTTCGATCTGGGTGGCTGCAGAGCAGTGGCCCCTGGCAGGTCACCCAGCTCGGAAGTCAGCGCCACCACCAGCCACAGAACAGAAGGAACGGGGCAGTGCTGCTGGGTGTGGGGCTGCCTTCTGAGCTGGGTGGCTGGAGAGCAGTGGCTGCTGGCCAGGGGCCCAGCTTAGACTACGGCGTCCCTGCCAGCAGCAGCACAGAAGCAGGGTGGCTCCGTGTGGTGTGTCACTCCTTCTTCTGCACCACTGCTGGCGGTGGCCCTGTCTTCCGAGCTGGGCGCCCCAGGAGCATCCACGACTCTCTGGTCACCTGCTTGGCAGTTAGTGCTGCTCCCAAGAGCGGTGCAGGAGGAAGTGCAGGAGGGGCGGGATTGCAGCACTTCCTTCGGCCCCGCGGCGGGTGTCAGCCCTGCCTCCCTACCTGGGTGACCAGAGAGTGGGTGCCACTGGCCAGGGGCTACTTCAGAGGGCAGCGCCGATACCAGCAGCAGCACAAACTAGGGATGTCAACATGTGTAGTCGGCTACATGATTAACCGATACGTCTGGGCTTATTGGTTAATCCTGTCGACTCCACACACCCCTCCCCCGGCTGCCTCAGGAACAGAGGCAGCAAGGAGGGGGGGAAGGTAGGAGCTGGTGTCTGTGGGGATCCAGCTTTTAAGCTGCCTCCCCATGAGCACCCGATCCCATGGAGCTGCCTGGCCCCCACCACGTGCTGCAGACTCACCTAGAGATGCAGCAACATGGAAGGGAGGGGGGCAGGTGAGAGCTGGTGCACACGGGAAGCAACTGTTAAGACAGCTCCCCACGGGTATCAGCTCCTATGGAACCACGTCTCACCCATTCCCCTCCACTGCTGCCTCTCTATCAGCGTGGGCGCAGGGCAGTGATGAGATGAGATGTACGGGGAACTATCTTCTAAGCCGGCTCTCCGCACATGCCAGCTCCATGGAGCCCCCTTTCCTCCCTTGCTGTCTCACATAGAGGCAGTGGCTGGGGCGGCGGGATGCTCGAGGGGAGCTGACTTAAAATCTAGTTCTCCAAGAGCACCAGTTCTGCGGAGCTGCCTGCTCCTGCCTCTCACACTCCAGAGAAGGCTGCTGCACAAGCTCTCGTCGCACAGAGGCTGCTGTGTGGGATGCCGGTGCAGCCCCGCATTGCTGACTCAGGCCCCAGGGACTATCGAATAATCGTGGAATTGCTGCAGTTTGATTCAGTGACATGTTTGTTCGATGATTCGCTGTCTGACATCCGTAGCAAAAAGGGAGGGTGGCCGTGGACGGTGCTCCCCTCGTCCTTCTCTGCCGTCGCTGGCGACGGCGCCGCCTCTCACGCGGGGCAGCTAGACAATCCGTGCTGTCTCCTGTAACAGTGCAAAAGGCAGGTGGGCTGCTGCAGCTTTGCCTCCCTGCCTTCTGCGCCGCTGCTGCTGGGTAAGGATGTTAAATAACGATTCATGGAGGAGTCGAGTAGCCGATAGAATTTCTATTGGCTTCTCGACTAGTCGCTGGGCACTTTCTGCACTTTGAAATGTACAAGGGCCCCAGCAAGGCCTCCTGTGCACTTCAAAATCGGAACTCCGTGTGCAGCCCGGGGACAGCAGGAAGTCCCACTGACTCCGAACTTCACGAGGGTCCTTCCGCTTTGAAAGGCACAGGATCCTGAGGGCTCTTGTGCATTTCAGAGTGGAACCACCTGCATGGAGCCTGGAGTCAGCAGGGGACTAAGACCCCTGGTAACCCCGAGCACCATGCGGCGCTGCTCCTTCGCAGTACCCCCTTTTACCCCTTTTCCCATGAGTAGGCAGCGCCAGCACCGCCAGCAACGCAGAAGGGAGGGTGGCCTGGTGTGGCGGTGCCTCCCTTCCCTCTGCACTGCTGCTGGTAGTGGCACTGCCTACTAACGGGGAGGCGGGGGCAGTAATAAGGGGTCAGGTGCCCAACCTGGATGGCAACCCCACGGCCAGCAGCAGCGCAGGAGGGAGGGGAGCTGGTCTGGTATAGCCACCCTCCCTGCTGTGCGGCTGCTGGCCGTGCCTCTCACTTCTCAGCTGGACAGCTAGAGAGCGCAGGCACCATGTGCACAAGGCCGCCTGCCCCCAGCCGAGACACAGAAGGTCTGCGAGTGCCGCCCTCCCTTACGTGCCACTGCTGGGGGCAGCTCTGCCTGCCACACTGAGGGGACATCTAGACTACAGGCTTTTGTCGACAGAAGTTTTGTCGACAGATACTGTCGACAAAGCTTCTGTCGACAAAGAGCGTCTAGACTACATCCAGATCTGTAGACGAAGCAAGCCGCTAAGTCGACATGACAGTGTAGAGGCAAAGGACAGTGTAGATGCAATAGCGCCTTCTGTCGACAGAACTCTCTCGACAAAAGGCGTTATTCCTCATAGAATGAGGTTTATAGCCCTCAACAAAACTGCTGAGTTTTCAGCAGCAGTGTAGACGAAGGTCTAGTTTTGTCAACTTTGCAAAGTTTAGTGGACTTTTGTCGACAAAACCCTGTAGTCGAGACACACCCTGAGTGGCCTGAGAGTGGCCCGTTCTGGCAGGATGCCCAGCTGCAAAGTCAGCACCACCGCCAGCAGCAGCTGAGGAGGAAGGGAGGCCTGGTCTGGTATGTCAGCCCTTCCTTCTGTGCCGCTGCAGGTGGTGGCATTGCCTTTGGACCTGGGCAGCAGCAGAGCAGTGGCTGCTGTTGTGGGACCCAGTTTGGAGGGGGCCCCATTGAGCAGCGAGGGAAGGGTGGTCTCTGACGGGTCACCCAGCTCAGAAGTCAACGCGCCCCCAGCAGCAGCGCAGAAGGCAGGGTTGCCTGGCATGTCGTTGCCACCTTTCCTTCGCACTGCTGCTGCGAGGGCTGCTTTCTCCGCTGGGGGACCACAGAGCAGTGGCCACAGGGGAGGTGCCCAGCTCAGGGGGCAGCTCCGCTCCCAGAAGCAGCGCAGAAGGAAGGGGGTGTGGCCTGCCATTGCCATCCTTCCCTCTGCACCGCTGCTGGTGACATGGCTACCTTCCAAGCTGGGTGGCCAGAGCGAGCGGGATCCCAGCTGTGAAGTCAGTGCCAGCAGCAGCAGCAGCGCAGGAGGAAGTGGAGGCAGCAATGCCGTTGCCACCCTTCCGTCTGCGCCGCTGCTGGCCAGGTTTGGCGGCAGAGAGCAGCTGCCCCTCCAGCCGCCCAGCTTGGGAGGCTAGGAGAGATCAGGGACATTTCTTCTTATTTCCAAACTCCGCCGGGATGGGGACCTGGGGACGGAACACGCGGCCACGGTTGGGAAAGCCCAAATGTCCGGTGCCCCCGTGAGCGACCTTCCTGCCCTCGTCTTGCCACCCCCTTCTGGGCAGGGACCCCCAGGGGGAGAAACGCTGCACTAGGGGATTCCTCTACGACCTGGAGGGCCACCACGGCCAGAAGTTCCTGGCAGCCCCTTTCCCACCACTTCCACGGAGGAGGCGGTAGGTTCTCAGGGGAGGTTTCCCCAACTCAGAGATCTGCCTGGATGGAGAGTGGAGGAGCAAAGGGAGGGCCTGGCCAGGAACGCCCAGGGCCAGGGCATGGCTCCCACGGCAGCCCCGCCCCCAGCAGGGAGTTGCCAGAGACTCCTGGGAACAGACGGGTGTGGAAAGAAACCTGCTGCTCAGCCAGGCCTAAAACTCTGTGTATGCCGGCCACTGGGGCCAGCCCAGATGTATCCAGCCTCCCGCTGACTCCGGAGTCCCTGCTGCCTCGTCCTGCATTGCCTGGAAGAGCAGAAGTGATTCGTGGTGTCCCAGAGATGCTCCCTCCATGCCAAAATCTCCACCCACCTCAGGTGGAGCAACAGCAGGATCCAAATAAAAAAACTGTGCGACTGGTTTAAGATAAAGAGAGTGAAGAGAAATAAACCAACCATTGATTTGATGAGCTTTGCTTTCTGGGCCTTAAGCGCACGCTCGGGTCGGTCTCAGCCATTCCCTGCAAACCTGAGCATTTGATCCACTTTTCCCATGACAGCTGAGGGGGAGGCTGCACTCCAGGGCCTGTGGGGACAGAGCGGTGCCAGCAGAGCCCCCTCACTGGGGTGGAGCCCACAGGCACAGAAGGAGTGTTTATGTTGCCATGACATCAGCCCCTCCCAAGGCAAAGCCCTCCCAGACTCCTCGCTGGAGCAGTCATGCCTAGCAGTCAGAGCAGGGGTTGTGGGTCAGAGCTGGGGTCAGGAGTCCCAGAGCAGCCCAAAGGCCGGTCTCATGGGCTCAGACTTGAAGGTCTAAAGGAAGCATCTGGTCATCTGGGCTGAGCTCCTGCACCGTACAGACCCCAGAATCTCCCCCACCCCTCCGGCCCCAGCCCCACTCGCCCTGGCTGTGTTACTGACGCCCTCACGTCACGGCTCAGCGATGTCAAGGGATGGAGAATCCCCCATTGCACGACTTGAAGCCAGTCCGGGACTCTGCAAAGGGGGACAGCCGCATCCACCCAATACCCACGGGCTCTGCACATCTGACCCCTTGACAAGCCCTTCCCACCCCCAGACACGGGGTCAGTCAGAGCAGGAGTGTCCTGGCCAGCGCCCCCAGCCACACGGCGGGGAAAGAATTGTCTGGAGCGGCTCAGCACTGCCGAACCCACGTTTCCCTCTGCTGAGCGCGGGGCAGCTGGTCCGATTGCTCCCACGCGCGTGAGTCCAAGGGCTGCCGATGGGAGGTGGGCAGCACAAACGCTCCCATTCACAGCCAGTCGCCTGAGCCCCTGAGTCCCTGTGCCCTAGCCCTGGGCCCTATTTGTTGTTTGACCATAGCGAGGGCTGAGGAGGGGGGTCCAGCCTGGGGCTCACAGCCAGTTGTGCTGGGGGTGGGCTAAGGCAGAGGATGCAGGCAAGGCAGAGTGCCTGAGAGGGTCTCTCCATGGCCAGAGAGGGGATCCCAAGGAGCGACTGTCTCGAGTGGCAGTTGGGGAGCTGTGTGGTGGAGATTAGGGGATACGATGTTACTGAGGATGGGGAAACACTGGAACAGGAGGCCTGGGGAAGTGGGGGAATCTCTGTCCTGAGAGGATTTGAAGGCCAGACTGGACAAAGGCCTGGCTGGGATGACTGAGTTGGGCTGGGTCCTGCTCTGAGCAGGACCAGGACTAGCTGACTCCTCAGGTCCCTTCCAGCCCATTGATTCTAGGACTCTGAACAGGGGCAGAGAGTGGGGTCCCAGGAGAGGTTCCCAGTAGCACAAGGCCTAGAGGCTAAAAGAGGGATGGGAGGGGTGCACTGGGGCACTGGAACTAGGACGTGGTTTCTCCTGGGCGTGTGTTGCACACACTCAGCTGAACTGCAACATTTCCATCATCACCATCATCATCATCAGACTAGTGAATACAACAGCCCCTACCTGCTCCCGGAGGGGATGCTCAAAGGAAGCACCAGAAACCACATCGGCTGGTCCAGCTGCCAGGTGTGAAGATTTTCTACCCGTTACCTCTGCATCCTGTATCATCAGTGCACACACAGCCCACCACTGCCTGTGCCACCCCCGTCCAAATCCCGCTGCTCATCTCCCACATCCTAGAAACTTCCCCACCCAGACACCCACACGAGACCAGCTAGTCTCCTATTATCAGTCATCAACCTCCCCATGCACCTGAAACACTGCCAGTCTGTGCCCCACAGACAGAGCCCCCTCTGCCAGCCCCTCCCCATGTACCAGACTAACTGCCAGTTTCTGCCCCACACAGCCCCCCTCTGTCATCCCCTCCCCCATTTCCTTCACTAACTGCCAGTCTGTCCCCACCAACAGCCCCTCTCTGCCAGCCTCTGCCCTATGTCCCTGACTAACTGCCCGTCATTTCCCACAGAGCCCCCCTCTAAACATCCCTCCCCGATGAACCTGACTAATGGCCAGTCTCTGCCCCACACACAGAGCCGCCTCTGCCAGCCAATTTCCAAATACCGGAGAACTGCCAGTCTGCGCCCCAAAAGAGAGAACCCCCCCGCCAGCCCCTCCCCATGTATCTGAATACCAGCCCCACACTGCCCCACGTCCCTAACTAACTACCAGTCAGTTTCCACAGAGCCAGCCTCTAACAGCCCCTCCCCCGCGTCCCGAACTGCCAGTCTGTGCCCCACAGACAGAGCCCCCCTCTGCCAGCCTCTGCCCCACATCCCTGACTAACTGCCAGTCTGTGCCCTAGAGAGCCCATCCTTCCAGCACCTATCCCGTGTCGCTGACTTCCAGTCTGTGCCCCACACAGAGAGCCCCCTTTCCACATCCTAACCCTGTTACCCACAAGCTCTGTGATTCTTGGGGAACCAGAACGTGGTCACCTGTCAGCCTTGTGCTCTTGGGGAGCCAGGGAGTGACATTCATGGGAAACCATCCCCCTCCCTCAGGCCTCCGCTAGAATCAAAGACAGAGCGATGAGAAGGCCGGGGAAGACACACCTAAACTGCTTCAGACAAGGGTGATACAATTAAGGAAACGCCCCAGCCTCATTTGCATGAAAGATGGAACAGAGGGACATCTCATTAGCATACAGAATGGAGAGCGGCTCTTCCAAGGCAGGAACCGCAGTGAACTATGGGATACCGAAAGCAGAGAAGCACTGCCTGGTGGGAAATCCCTGCTCCACATGCGAATGAACCCAGGCCTGCTCACACCCAAATTAGTCATTATCAGACCAATTCTAGTAACGATCCTATTGACATCTAAAATACCGAAACTGCCTAGTTGCATTGTGAGCTCGTTCAAGGAACATCACCCATAACCAGGGGTGATCCATCTCGATTGTCTCTCCTCTTTCTCTTTGAACTATCCCTATAAAAACGCCTATCCTTGCCCCAAGAAAAACTGTTCTGATACCTGGACTTAAACTGCATCAGTTCCATTGAGACGTCTTCATCTCCTGTCTGATCGTGCTGGGGGCTCTGTTCTGCTTGTCTCCTGCCCTCTGGACCCCGGCTACCATCATCATCTGGGAACCCCGATCAGTGCAAGCTCCATGGAGTGGTGAGGTCTCTCTCTCTCTCTCCCTCTCCCTCCCATCAAGTACCTCTCTAAAAATAGCCTCCTGACCCTGCCCTCTGTAAACTCTTATATGGTTACCTAACATTTCTCATCAGTTTCAATTTAGATTTAATATTGTAACTTTTTGATATCTATTCATGACTCAGAAATCAATAACTTCCATTGTTAAGCTGCTTGCTTCTCTCTCTTCCTTTCTCTTTCGCTCACTCTTCCTTAAGGGGTGTTGTTTGGCTTCCCCATTCGCTTTGCAACAACGCTTCTTGTACCCAAGCTAAAGATCCCTGTAGTGCCCAAAATCCTGTGGGGTTTGCTCATCGTGTGGTTTACCAGTGAATGATTGTGGTGTGAAAGTGGGGATAGGGGGTGCTGAGCCTGGGGGCGTATGAGGATGGCAGCTTAAAGTGCTGTTTAATCCAGCCCTCTGAGTCCAAAGGCACAGGAGGGTGCAGCGTGGCATTGCTGTTAAACCCAGCCAGCTGAGTCCAGGGACATATGAGGGGGTCAGCTTGTGAGTGCTGATTACCCAGTCCTCTCAGACGTGCTCTGGCAGTGGGTGTGAGTGTCTGTGTGTTACTAAGGTGGGAAGAACCCCATCCTGAGGAACCTAGTTCCTGCAGAAGAGCTCCAGTGGGAGGGGGAATTGGCAGCAGGGAGAATTCAGCTCCATATGAGAGCACAAGTAAGCACAACCAGCACACTGATAGAAAGGTGAACCTTTCCCCAGTGCCATAAGAGTAACCCTGATAAATGAGCATACCCCAGAGTATTGGGCAAATCTGGTAACAACCCACATCGCTGACTAACTTTCAGTCTGTGCCTCACGGACAGACCCTCCCTCTGCCAGACCCGGGTGGAACAGGGTGTACGGGGCTTATGGTCAATTTTCCCTCCCCCCTGGCTTCTCTCCATGGCTGGTGAGGGGCTCCCCCTGCACCCTCCCACATCGGGCCCAGCTCCCAGGGCCAGGCTGCGATGGGAGACGGGGTCACCGCTCCCTGCTGTGTCCTGTCCAGCCGCAGGCCGAGAGGGAGCGAGCACCCGGCTGGAGTCCTCCCACCCTGAGCCGGAGCTGAGCCGGGGGGTCAGACACTCCCTGCAGCACCCAGCGCCCAGAAGAACGTGGAGGGTAAGTGGTGTCGGGGGCCACGGTTGTGGGAAGCTGCCGCACTCAGGGAAACTGCGGAATTCCCGGTACCTCGGCCCCCAGCGAAATCTCCCCCGACATTCCCAATAGGAGCGGGCAGGGAGAAATCTCTGCAGTCCTGCCTATGGACATGGAAACCTCAGCCCTGTCCCCCCCTCCCCCCCGCCCACACACACACAGTGGGAACCCAGAAATCATCTCTTCCTCAGACTGGGTAGGCAGCATGACGTCGTGGAACCAGCGCTGCCTAGTTGGGGTTCTACCACCCCTCAGTCTGCTTCCGTGCCCGAGCTTTTCCCTCTGCCCCATGGGCTAACAACAAGGCACTTTACAAACACTCTCGGTGTCATCGGCATTGTATGAAGGGGGAAACTGAGGCATGGAGCGGCATCTGATTTATACAGCTCAACCCAGTCCCTGCCCCTCTGTCTGCAGGAAAAGAAGCCACGTGCTCTTGTTACTTGGCCCCACTACCCCTCCATTCCCCTGCTTCCACCTGATGTCAACTACACTCAGCGTGCACAACTTCCTTCCTGCGCTGAAGCCAAGCAGATCAGGATGGGGAGGAGACATGAGGGAGCACCCAGGCTCTTCCGTCTCTCTCTCCCACACACACCTAAAGTATTACTTTAGAAAATGCCAGGCGTGAGCTAGAGGAGAATTCCCCTTAACTGTTAGTACTATGGGGCATATGATACATACATAAATCATAGAATCATAGAATACTAGGACTGGAATGGACCTCGAGAGGTCATCGAGTCCAGTCCCCTGCCCTCATGGCAGGACCAAATACTGTCTAGACCAGGCCTGACAGACATTTATCTAACCTATTCTTAAATATCTCCACAGATGGAGATTTCACAACCTCCCTGGGCAATTTATTCCTGTGTTTGACTACCCTGACAGTTAGGAACTTTTTCCTAATGTCCAACTTAAACCTCCCTTGCTGCAGTTTAAGACCATTGCTTCTTGTTCTATCCAAAGAGGCCGAGATGAACAAGTTTTCTCTCTCCTCCTTATGATACCCTTTTAGATATCTGAAAACTGCTATCATGTCCCCCCTCAATCTTCTCTTTTCTAAATTAAACAAACCCAATTCCTTCAGCCTTCCCTCATCGGTCATGTTCTCTAGACCTTTAATCATTCTTGGTGCTCTTTTCTGGACCCTCTCCAATTTCTCCACATCTTTCTTGAAATGCGGTGCCCAGAAATGAACACAATACTCCAACTGAGGCCTAAGCAGCGCAGAGTGGAGCGGAAGAATGACTTCTCCTGTCTTGCTCACAACACAGCTGTTAATGCATCCCAGAATCATGTTTGCTTTCTTTGTAACAGCATCACACTACTGACTCATTTTCAACTTGTGGTCCACTATAACCCCTAGATCCCTTTCTGCCGGACTCGCTTCCAATTCTGTATGTATGAAACTGATTGTTCCTTCCTACGTGGAGCACTTTGCATTTGTATTTATTAAACTTCATCCTATTTACCTCAGACCATTTCTCCAATTTTTCCAGGTCATTTTGAATTATGACCCTATCCTCCAGATTAGTCGCAACCCCTCCCAGCTTGGTATCATCTGCAGACTTAATAAGCATACTTTCTATACCAATATGTAAATTGTTGATGAAGATATTGAACAGATCCGGTCCCAAAACAGACCACTGCGGAACCCCACTTGTTATGCCTTTCCAGCAGGATTGTTAACCATTTATAACTACTTTCTGAGTACAGTTATCCAGCCAGTTATGCACCCACCTTATAGGAGCCCCATCTAAGTTGTGTTTACCGAGTTTATTGATAAGAATATCATGCAAGACCGTATCAAATGCCTTACTTAAGTCTAGGTATACCACATCCGCCGCTTCTTTCTTATCCACAAGACTTGTTATCCTATTAAAGAAAGGTATCAGATTGGTTTGACATGATTTGTTCTTTACAAATCCATGCTGGCTGTTCCCTATCACCTTGCCACTTTCCAAGTGTTTCCAGATGATTTCTTTAATTACTTGCTCCATTATCTTCCCTGGCACAGAAGTTAAACTAACTGGTCTCTAGTTTCCTGGGCTGTTCTTATTTCCTTTTTTATAGATGGGTACTGTATTTGCCCTTTTCCAGTCGTCTGGAATCTCTCCTGTCTTCCCATGATTTTCCAAAGATGATAGCTAGAGGCTCAGATACCTCCTCTATCAGCTCCTTGAGTATTCTAGGATGCATTATGTCAGGCACCGATGACTTGCAGGCATCTATCTAACTTTTCGAGGTGATTTTTCACTTTTTCTTTTTTTATTTTACCTTCTAAAACTACCCCTTCCCACTAGCATTCACTATGTTAGGCATTCCTACAGACTTCTCGGGAAAGACCGAAACAAAGAAGTCATTGAGCATCTCTGCCATTTCCAAGTTTCCTGTTAGTGTTTCTCGCTCCTCACTGACCAATGGGCCTACCCTCTCCTTGGTCTTCCTTTTGCTTCTAATGTATTTCTAAAAAGTCTTCTTGTTTCCCTTTATTCCCATAGCTACTTTGAGCTCATTCTGTGGCTTTGCCTTTCTAATCTTGCCCCTGCATTCCTGTGCTGTTTGCCTATATCCATCCTTTGTAATTTGTCCTACTTTCCATTTTTTATAGGACTCCTTTTTTAGTTTTAGATCATGCAAGATCTCGTGGTTAAGCCAAGGCGGTCTTTTGCCATATTTTCTATCATTCTGACACATGGGAGTAGCTTGCTTTTGGGCCCTTAACAATGTCCCTTTGAAAAACTGCCAACTCTCCTCAGTTGTTTTTCCCCTCAGTCTCGATTCCATGGGACCTTACCTATCAGCTCTCTGAGCTGACCAAAATCTGCCTTCCTGAAATCCATTGCCTCTATTTTGCTGTTCTCCCTTCTACCCTTCCTTAGAATTGTGAACTCTATGATTTCATGATCACTTTCACCCAAGCTGCCTTCCACTTTTAAATTCTCAACCAGTTCCTCCCTATTTGTAAGGATCAAATCTAGAACAGCTTCCCCCCGGTCGCTCTTTCAACCTTCTGAAATAATAAGTTGTCTCCAATGCAGTCCAATAACTTATTTGATAGTCTGTGCCCCGCAGTATTATTTTCCCAACATATATCTGGAGAGTTGAAGTCCCCCATCACCACCAAATCCTGGGCTTTGGATGATTTTGTTAGTTGTTTAAAAAAAGCCTCATCCACTTCTTCCACCTGGGTAGGTGGCCTGTAGTAGACTCCTAGAATGACATCATCTTTCTTTTTAATCCCTTTTAGCCTAACCCAGAGACTCTCAACACTTCCGTCTCCTATGTTCATCTCCACCTCACTCCGAGTGTGTTCATTTTGAACGGACAAGGCAACACCTCGTTCCTTTTTTCCCTGGCTATCCTTCCTGAGCAAGCTGTACCCTTCCATACAAACATTCCAATCATGTGTATTATCCCACCATGTTTCTGTGATGCCAACAATGTCATAATTGTATGTATTTAATAGCACTTCCAGTTCTTCCTGCTTATTTCCCATACTTCTCGCATTTGTTTATAGGCATCTACGATCCTGAATTGACCTTGCCTCCCAGTTTTGCCCTGACCCTCCTTTCTTTCTGCCATTGTAGCCCACGCTCCCTCCCATTTCCGACCCATCTCCCAGGTCTCCATGTTCTCCACTTACCTGTGGGCTTTGCTCACCTGTCCCCCTCAAACCTAGTTTAAAGCCCTCCTCACTAGGTTAGCCATTCTGTGTCCAAGTAGGGTTTTCCCCCTCCTCGAAAGGTGGACGCCATCCCTGCTTAGCAGTCCTTCCTGGAATAGCATGCCATGGTGGAGGAAGCCAAAGCCCTCCTGGCGACACCATCTTCACAGCCAGGCATTCACCTCCAGGATGCACCTGTCTCTTCCCGGGCCCCTACCTTCGACAGGAAGGATCGAAGAGAATACCACCTATGCTCCAAACTCCTTCACCCGTACTCCCAGAGCCCTGGAGTCACTCTTGATCCACTCAGTGTCACACCTCGAAGTATCATTAGTGCCCACATGGATGAGGAGCATGGGGTAGTTGTCAGAGGGCCGGATAATCCTCGACAATGCCTCTGTAACATCTCGGATACGGGTCCCCGGCAGACACCATACTTCCCGAGATGAAATGTCAGGGTGACAGATGGGCGCCTCCGTCCCCCTCAGAAGAGAGTCTCCGACCACCACTACCCTACATTTCCTATTCTCAGTGGTGACACCAGACCTCCCAGCCTTGGGGGTATGGGGCTTCTCCTTCTCCGACGTCGGGGGTTATTGCTTATCTCCTGTATAAAGAAGAGCATAACGGTTTCCTAGTACCACGGAGGCAGGGTTCGGAGCAGGGGTGGAGCAGTGCCTGCTGCCAGAAGTAACCAGCTGCCACTGTCCAACTTGAGCCGTCTCCTCCTCCACCAGTGGTGTGTCCACAATCCTGTGTACCGGGACAGCTACCTCAGCTGTCCCCTCATGAACACGGTCCAGGAATTTCTCATGGATGCGGTTGCTCCTCAACCTAGTCACCTCGTCCTGTAGCTCTGCCACCTGCTGCCTGAGAGATTCCACCAGCAGACACCTTTCACACTGGATGATCTCCCCAGCATGGATATCAATACGTGGGAATTGCAATCCAAAGTCCCTGCAAAACCACACCAGGATCTGGGGAGAGGCATCCATGCGCAGGCGCTCTGTCTGGCTTCAGGTGCAGGTGGAGGAGACACAAGCAGCGCCGGCACAGGTGTTGCGGGTTTTCCTGACCATCTTAGGCCTCCCTCTGGCAACCTCCCTCTCAAACTCCCCTGTCTGCAGCTCCTGTCCGCTTTGCTCATGTAGAGTTCATCCAGCACAGGGCAACAATAAACCCCACACACACATCGCTCCCCCTCCTTTTCCAAATGCCCCAAGTCTTAAACTACTGGACACTACCTATTAGCTGTTAGTTGTATAGGAACTATGACACACACATGCAGTTCTGATGTCATCCAGCAGAGGGCAACAGAATGCATAGAAAAAGTTGTGTATGAAAAAAAATCTTATTGAAATTTTTCTACAATATTTTACCACCATTTTTAAAGCAAGGTCAGGCAGCAAGTCTGTGGCAGAGCCTGGAAAGGAAACCAGAGAGGTGGAGCTACCAGATACCGCTCCAATCAAACCCCAGCCCACCTGAGCTAGTTAAATGCAGGCACCTGTTCTAAACTGGTTGTCAGGTTTATTTACCTGTTCCATGTACCTCTTCCGTCGGGTGCAGAGAAAAACAGAAAAACTCCCTTAATTGGAAAATACCGGACACTTATACATCCAGTATTTTCTCTATTTGTTTACCAGACATGAAGTCCAACTACCGGACTGTCCGGTTCAGTACCAGACACTGGCAACCCTACCCACAGCTGCAGAGCCAGCCCAGCCGTTACACCTCTCAGGGATTGGGCCGGTGGATCTCGTATTGGGAGTTTGTGCAGGGAGAGAGCCAACCTGGGAAAGGACCCAGCCACATGGCTAACCGCAGGGGCAGCAGACTGTGTGGATGGAGCTAACCCAGCTTGCAAGGGCTCTGTGGGAGAAGTGGCCCATAAGGCCGGCAGGACAAAGGCAGATCCCCTAGGCTGCAGGTATCAGGAATAAGCCATAAACCCAGAGGGGGTAGGAAGGCCGCAGGAGTTCTAGCATCTAGCGATGCTGGCGTCATGGCTTTTGGCCCTGTTACTGTTAACAGGTCACGTCCCCTCAGCTTGTTCCTGGCAATCCGGGCTAACACTGGGGTAACCCGTCTGCATCGCCCTGGGTTTAGCTGTGGGGCTGGGAGTCCATTTCCCAGCCTGCCGGAGAGCTCTGTGTCAGGTGAAAGCTCTTCTCCCTCGCTAGCCCGCCTGCCCGCCCGCCGGTGCTGACCAGTGACATGCATGCAAAGACAGACACACAGTGACACGCATACAGAGACGGACACACACAGTGACACACACGCAGGCACGGACACATACATAGTGACGCCCAAAGTGATACACACTGTGACAGACACTCAATAACATAATAAACATGGCAGTGACAGACACACATGCGCTGTGATACACACAGTGACAGACTCGCCCCCGAGGACACAAGGACAAGAAGCAAGGGGCTTAAACTGCAGCAAAGGAGGTTTAGGTTGGACATTAGGAAAAACTTCCTACCTGTCAGGGTGGTTCAACACTGAAATTACTTGCCAAGAGGGGTTGTGGAATCTCCATCCCTGGGGATATTTAAGAGCAGGTTGGACAGACGCCTGTCAGGGATGGGCTAGAAGTGCTTGGCCCTGCCATGGGGTCCCTTCCAGTTCTAGGATTCGATGATACTGTGATATCCAGTTACAGACACACATGCAGTGAGACACGTGCAGTAGCAGACACACATATGCCCACTGATTTACACACCGGAAGAGCACAGAGCTACGCTCGCGTGTGTGGTTACTGAAAACTGCATTCCATTTGTGGTTGTTGCAGTGTATTTGTGGGTTTTTTCCTGGTCCTGCTGGCAGGCCGGGGGCTCTACAGGGAAGTCTGGATCTGGCTGTGGTTGACCAAGCCACAGCCTTGTGGCTGTGAGGGTGCAGCAGGAGTTTGCGTTGGGGTGTGTGAGGGGCTCAGGGCAGGGAGTTTGGGCGTTTGATGGGCTCGGGACACAGATTTGTGGTGTGTGGATGGTGCAGGAGTTTTGTGGGAGAAGACTGAGGTCGGATGGCAGAAGAAGGAGCAATGGTCTCAATTTGCTGTGGGAGAGGTCCAGTTTGTATATTAGGAAAAACTATTCCAATAAGGGGGTGGGGAAGCACTGGGATGGGTTGCCTAGGGAAGTAGGAGGGTGTGTCTACACTACAGCACGAATTTGAACTAACTTAATTCGAATTAGTTTATTCAAACTAAGCTAATTCGAATGAGTGCAACTAGACCTAAAAAGTAATTCAAATTAGCATTTTGCTAATTGGAAATTTCATGTCCACATTGAGTGGACCCTGAACCGAAGTTAAGGCTGGCCAGGACCAGTGCCAGCAGGGCATCAGTTTTGGACTTAGAGTGTGGAGCTGCTGTCTCAGGCTAGCCGAGGGCTTTGCTTAAAGGGACCTGACCCCCCACCCCGGACAGACAGTTCTCAGGGTTCCCTGCTTCCTTGTCTAACTCGATGAGGGACAGCAAAGCAGTCCTGTCTTAGAGTGCCCTGAGTGCCCACACTCGGCACATCAGAGCATTCGGCCATCAGCCCGGCTGCACTTGCTGCAGGCTGCCATGCGGGGGGGGGTCAATCGGGGGGCTGTCAGGATCCAGGAGACCCTGCAGGAGAGCTTCCACCACGAGGAGCCCGCAGAGCCACCCCAGTCCTCCCCATCGGGGGCTCGTTCCCCATTCCTCCCTCACCTCCTTCCGCTTACCCCTCCCTAGCCCCCCTTCCTGATGTAAAAACTAAAGGACACGTATGTTCAAAAATAGAAACTCTTTTTTTATTTAACAAAACTCGGGGCGGGGGATTAACCTCTGGGGAGACTGGGAAAAGGAGGTGGGAGAGGGGAGGGGGAAACCTGGGAGGAGGGAGCTGGAAGGGGGAAGCCAGGGGAAGAAGGAGGAGGGGAAGTATCAAACTATGGTACGCCATATCTTCAGTACTGTGGACAGATGTGGTCTCCTCACCTCAAAAAAGATATTTTGCCCTGGGAAAGGGTTTAGAAAAGAGCAACTAAAATGATTAGGGGTTTGGAACAGGTCCCATATGAAGAGAAGCTAAAGAGACTGGGACTTTTCAGCTTAGAAAAGAGGAGACTGAGGGGGGATATGATAGAGGTTAATAAAATCATGGGTGGTGTGGAGAGAGTGAATAAAGAAAAGTTCTTCATTAGTTCTCATAATATAAGGACTAGAAGACACCAAATGAAATTAATGGGCAGCAGGTTTAAAACTAATAAGCGAAAGTTCTTCTTTACACAGCACATAGTCAGGCTGTGGAACTCCTTGCCACAGGAGGCTGTAAAGGCTAGAACTATAACAGAGTTTAAAGAGAAATAAGATAAATTCATGAAGGCTGGGTCCATGGAGTGGTATTAGCCAGGGAGTAGGAATGGAGTCCCTGGCCTCTATTTGTGGAAGGCTGGAGATGGATGGCTCGAGAGAAATGGCTTGGTCATTGTCTCCGGTCCATCCCCTCCGGGGTACCTGGTGGTGGCCACTGTCGGCAGAGAGGCTACTGGGCTAGATGGGCCTTTGTTCTGATCCAGTACGGCCATTCTTATGTTCTTATGATCTAAGCTCAGGGCTCAGGGTCGGAGGTCTCACTGGACCAACTTGATTTTAATGCCAACCTGCTCCTGGGTTCGCATGTGGCCTCTGGTGTCCAGGCTGGCAGCCATGCAGCTGTAGACGGCTGCGTTCCTGTGTCTAGTGCAGAGATTGTGGACATTGGAGGCCTCCCCCCAAACCTCGATAAGGTCCATGATCTCCGCACTAGACCAGGCGGGCGCCCGCCTTTGACAGCCCCGGGCAGGCTCCTGGGAGCCTCCAGCCTGTTCCTAGGAAGAGGTGGAGGGCTGGGTGGCACCAGGTGGCTGGGTCATGCTGTGCCAGGTGCAGGGTCTGCTGGCTGGGTGCTTTCAGGCTTGCAACTGGCACAAGCACTGTAGCCAGACCATGTCCCTTTAAGGGCTCCGGGGCCGGGAGGGGGCAGAAGAGTTTCCCTGGTTTGCCCAAGGGGGCCACCCGGGCAAGGGCTAGCCTCCAGCTAGTTCGAATTAAGTGGCTACACAGCCCTTAATTCGAACTACTTAATTCGAACTAGGCGTTAGTCCTCGTAGAATGAGGTTTACTAGCTCGAATTAAGGGCTCTGATTTAAATTCGAACTAGCGGTTTGTAGGTGTAGCCCCTATTAAAGTTAATTCGAACTGATGGCTGTTAGTTTGAATTAACTTTGTAGTGTAGACATACCCGGGGGGTGGGGAAGCACTGGAATGGGTTCCCTAGGGAAGTAGGGGTATGTCTACACTAGCCCCCTAGTTTGAACTAGGGAGGCTAATGTAGGGATTCGAACTTGCAAATGAAGCCCAGGATTTAAATATCCCGGGCTTCATTTGCATGTTCCCGGGCGGGCGCCATTTTAAAATCCGGACTAACTGCCCGCGGCTACACGTGGCACTTAAAAGTTAATTCGAACTAAGTCCTTAGTTCGAATTAACTGTTACACCTGAGACATCTCACTCCCCTGGCACTCCATCCCCAGGCCAGATTAAGTCTCCTGGGTTCCAGGGTTAGTGGCATTTGGGGGTCCCTCTACAATCTGAGGGGGGTCAGTGGCCCTGGAGACAAAAAAGTTTCCTCATCCCTGTCTTAAATAAAGAAAACTTTGAACCCCTTTGTGTTAGACAGAAATTAATATTTTACGTTTTTTATAATGAAGTTTGATAAACTCACATGTGAAAGTTAAAACACCTAATTTGTTTTAGAATTCAATTTAAACCAGTCACCCGAGCTCCAGCACGAGCAAAATGGCTCAGGCGTGATGATGCAATGAACGATGCGTTTCCATTAGCAACAGGTGCTCTGCGCAAAGGTTTACGTTGAGCCAGGTGGTTTGCGGGCCAAAAAGCTTGAGAGCCGCTGCTCTGGGATGTGCCCTGCAGCTTCAGGGGGAGGTGAGGTCGCCTACTCTAAAGGTGGGTTGGGGGTAGAGGGAAGAGGTTTCTGCTGTAGGGCTCCCTAAAGCTTGCCCTGGCCTCTGTCATGTGGTCGGGGGGGGGGGGGTCTCTGTGTTTCCGATGTGACTTGAGGTATCGCCCCTTCCTGACATCACGTCCCTGCCCCCAAAAGTGGGGAGCTGGAAAAAAACTTTAAAGAGTCTCTGAGGAGCAGGGTTATGTGAGTGTGGAGGAGCCCCCCAGACACCTGGGGACAGAAAGGGCAGCTCCCCTGGGCCCTGACCGGGCTCTCATCGCCCAGCCATCATCACTACTGCCCTACTTCTGTCCTGCTCCTCATTCCCCCCTTTCCCCTCCGCTGTTCCCATCCCCTGTTCTCCATCTCCTCCCCCTTCCATTCTCCTTCCCCTCCCCATTTCTACCTGCCCTGCCCTCTGCCCATCCCCATCCTTTCCCTCCTCCCCGTCTGTCCCCCTCTCATGTGAGGGCTTTGCTGGAAATGCCCCCCCCCCCAGGGAGATCTGCCCTCCAGGAACAATTCAGCTCCCCCTGCCCCCCATCTCGCTCCCCTCCACTCCACATTATTTCCTCCATTCCCCACAGTTGAAAATTAAGCTCCCCCGTCCCCTCAGGTGACAGTTGGGCTCCCCCATACGCCCCAGGTGGCAATTGGCCATTTTCCCCCTCCTGACAGACTGGTCACTGACTCTGCTCACCAGGCACCTCCCCCCGCAGCAAGTCGGTGCCGACAGCTCCGGCCCATCCCCCACAATCGCTGCACCCAGAGTTGGGGGCTTTGGCCCATCCCAGCAGCCCCCACCCCACCCCCCAACCCCGGCTCCAGCACATTCCTGGGGGTCAGCACAAGGATCCTGGGCTGCTGCGACCCTTCCACACAGGGGAGAGCTTCCTGCTGGGGTCGCCATGACCCAAGCCAGCTGCCAGGGAAGGGGCGGACACAGGGCAGAGCCACCTCCGGGGACCGCAGCAAAGGCCCCATTGGCATGGGGGGAAGGACAGACCCTGAACGAGGCTGCTCCAGCCTGGGAAGGTGGAGGGATGCTTTGTGCTCAGTCCCGCCCCCCAGGAAACCTCTCAGCTCCCATTGGCTAGTTTCTGACCAATCGCAGCTGAGAGATGATGCTGGCAGCTCCCCCTCCCTCCACCCTGCCAGGGGCAGAGCCACCTGGAGAAGTTTCCACTGCAGCCTTGAGGTGCCTGCTAAGTGGCAGCTGCCTAGGTAAGCGCCTCCCAGCCAGAGCTGCCCCTGGCACCCACATCCCCTCCCCGACTGCCTGTCCCAGGCGACACCTGAACCTGTGTCCCCCTTTCCCCCAGGTCACAGCTCCCTCCCTGACCCTGCACCCCCTCCGACACCCCTCCCCCAGGCCAGATCCTCTCTGGCACCCGTACCCCCTTCCCCAAACCCTCTCCTCCCGCTTCACCCAGCTCACAGCTCCCTCCCTCACCCTGCACCCCCTCCGACACCCCTCCCCCAGGCCAGAATCCTCTCTGGAACCAGTACCCCCTTCCCTAAACCCTCTCCTCCCGCTTCACCAAGCTCACAGCTCCCTCCCAGACCCTGCACCCCCCCAGAGCCTCTTCCTCAGGCCAGACTCCTCTCCTGCACCCATACCCCCTCCTGGACCCATACCCCTGTCCACTGCCCCAGATCAGACCCTCCCTCCCTGCACCCAGGCTCCTAGCCTAAGCTCCCTTCTGAACCCACCCACCCCGTCCCAGACCCCAAACCCCTCGGTAGAAATGTAGATCTTGACCACTTGCCAAAATGGTCCCCCCATTAAAAATTATTCACCAAGCCTGATCCAAATGTTTTTTCAAATGTTGTTTAATCAGAATTTAAATACAATTATATACAATTCGGAGGGTTGGGGGGAGGGGGACGCAGCTGCTGGTGAGGTCACTGGCTGTCTTCCTGCTGCAAGGGAAGCAGAATCCGTCAGAGATTCATCCCTGGGGACTCAGGGGTGCTGGGCCCCCCCAGCATTTCCACCCTCCTCCCCCCAGTGCTGAAAGTTGTTCTGCTCTCTGGTCACCCCCCCGTCTGGCCCGCAGCCCGTAGGGTGAGCTCCTGACCCCCCAGGGCTCCTGACACCTCTGTCCCCTCCAACCTCCTAGGACACGGTTCCTGTGCGCAGAGCCTCCCCCAACCCCAGGGACGCTCGCAGGGGCAGGAGGGATTCTGCCAGCAGGGACGTGGGGTGGGGGCAGCCTGAGAAAAGGGGCGGGGGGGACTCCCTGAGGGGATGGGAAGGAGACCCTGGCCCTGCCCCACTCTCCTGCATCTGCTCCGGCTGCTCACCATGTAGCCTAGGAGCTGCTGGGCCGGCCCCAGCAGGGCGTGGGCCAGGACCAGCCCGGCCTTGCTGGGGCGCCGCAGAGGGGAGCGGGCGGCGAGCAGCGCTCTCTCCAAAAATGAACCAGTCTGCTCCTGGGAGAAGAGCTGCCCAAAGACCTGAAATCAAGAGGACATGAGGCTTCAGCTGAAGGCCCAGAACCCGGCCCCAACTCCTGGGGCTAGAACGGCTTCCTCCTTCCCCAAACTCCCTTCCAGACCCTGCACCCGGACGCTCTCCTCACCCTGCAGCCCAAACCCCTGCCCCGGGTCACACCTTCCTCCCGCACCCCCACTCCGCCCAGACCTCACCCCCTCCGCAGAACACGGCAGCCCTAAGACACCTGCCCACATCTTGGAGCGGCCTCAGTCAAAAAGTGTCACCCCTACCCCGCCCTGCTTCCCCTTCTATGCCACATCCGGGGCTCCGTGCGGCGCTGCCCCTACGAAGCGCCGCCCCTTTGAAACGCCCTGACAGCGTCACAAAGGGGCAGCGCCGCCCTGTCCACGGGTCGAACAGTCGAGGGAAAATGCATTGACCGTTCGATCAGTGACTTACTCACCGCATCCCACCCCGCGCCCTACCCGCACGAGGGCCCCAGCCAGCCCCACCCCCGAGCCGCGTCCTGCCCTGGCAGCGTGTCCTTACCTCTCCCACCCTGACTGTGTTGCTGTGAGCCAGGACCCAGCTGTCTTTATACCAGTGCCTGCCCCACAGGTCCTCTGCCTGGTGGATGTTGAGGCCTGGAAGAGACACAACAGGGTAATTCTGCTGGCAGGTCTGAGCCCTTCCCCTCCCACGGGTCCCACCAGGCATCCCTAGGCAAATGGAAGGGCAAAGGGGGCAGAAGGACGGGAACACAGAGGGACACGTCCCCCTTTGGGCCAGTCTGGGGGAAATGGGCTGGGTCCCCTCCCCCCGCCACCCGCACCCTGAGGGTGTCCCTGGGGCCCAGTTCCCGGCTGGGTTCCTTACCCCTGTGGTGCAGGACGAGTTGGTAGAGGCTGTGCACCCCCTCCCGGGCCAGCCGGCTGACGTCCTCGGATGGGTCCAAAATGAAAAGGCCCAGCTGGGCCACGTGGTGACCCATCCTGGGCCAGTCGGCTGAGTTCTGAGGGGAGAGAAGAGGGGAGGGTCCCTCAGCATCCTGGGGCTGCACGTCCCATGCAAAAGGCCACCGAGGCAGTTTTAAGCTCGGGGGATGGACAGAGACACCTCCTGGGGCGGGGGCGGGGACGGTCTTGCGAGGAGACAACCCTGAGCAATGGCCCCGACTGAAGGGTCACTCCGGGGGTGGAACAAGGGGATCCACTAACGGCCACTCCCCAGTCCCCAGGCCCAGGTGCAGTCACACAAGAGTTTCCCCTGAAAGGCCCAGGGTCGCCCCTCCTACGGGAAAGGAGAACGCGGATCAGTCCCGGCCCATTCCCTGCTCTGCCTCTGCCTCCCCGGGGGACGCTCCCAGCCCCGCGCCCTGCAGCACCAGACCCCACGGCTCCGAGCTCACTTACATCAAACCCCGGGAGGGTGGTGGCGACTCGCAGCAGGTCCGTGGTGCTGCGAAGGGCCCTGGATCGCTCCTGGGGCAGGCGGGAATCCAGCCACGTGCTCAGGTGCTGTGGGGGAAAGAGGCAGGTCAGGACCCGTAGGCAGGCGCCGGTTCTGGGATTCCCCCCTCCCCGCCCCCCAGCTACTGACACAGCTCCTCTCTCTGCCCCCCGAGGAAGCAGGGAAAATGGCCCCTGTCCCTCCCCACGGGGCTCACCTCCATAATGAGCTGGAGCCTGGCGGTGTCTGGGGACTCAATGAGGATGTTCCTTAACATGATGTCTAGCGTGTCGCGCAGGGCCCGGCTAAGCTCCTGCAAGGCAAGGGGGAGCCCTAGGTCAGAGGGAGGGTTGGGCTTGGGAAATCCAGGCCACAAGCTGGCTCTGGGGTCCTGCCTTGAGCAGGGTCTGAGCTGCCTTCCACACATCAGAGCAGGGAAGAGCCCAGGCTCGGCATGGTAGGGAGGGGCCCCCCGGGAGAGCATCGGGACCCCCGGAGGGAAGGATCCAAACCTGCGGCTTCTTCCCTCCCTCTGCACCCCCCACTCCTCTCCAGAGCTCCAGCCAAACAGAGGCTGCTCCTGCTCCTGGCTGGGGGGAGGAGGGGCGTGAGGGAGGGGACGTACCTGGCTGTGGATGGGCTCCCGCTGCCAGTCCCCAGACACTGACTCCTTTATGGCAGCCCTGAGCAGGGGGCTCAGGAGCTGGGCCTGCAGGGGAGGCTTCAAGGTACTGGCAGGAGAGATGGGCAGAGACTTTTAAGTCAGCAGCAGGAGACAGAGACTTTCCTACTCCCTTGTCAGGGGATCTGCTCTTGGGGCGGGGGGAGGGTAGGGGGGATGGGGGGGATTGATACCTGAGGCTGCAGGCGGCACTGAGGCAGTTGGCCAAGACCAGCGGCGGTGGGGAGTCCTCCATGATCTCCTGTGAGACCCCAAGGAGACAAAGGGGCATGTGAGACTGGAGCCCCAGCACATCCCCAAGAGACGCTCACATGGCCAGCACCCCCCAGCCGGCAGGATGAAACCCCACTGCCTCCTGCTGCCCTGTAGCCACCCTTCCTGGCACAGGGCCCCTCCCAGCACCCCCCTTCCCAAACAGAGACCAGCTCAATCCTTGTCCCCAGGCCGTCTCCTGGCCCTCACTACCCCTGGTGACCAGCCTCTGAATCTCCTCATCTCTGCTCCCCTAGGCGCATACCCAGCAGCCCGCTCTGCTGCCTTCCACCACCCCTCTCCCATGGCCCGGGGAGACCCCTACCTATCCCAAATCTCCCTTCCTGTCCAGCACCCCCAGACCTGTCCCTCCCTCCTCCAGCATCCCCACCTACCCTCCCCATGGCCACCTCCCCCTCCAGCACTCCTGGCCCCACCCATCCCATTTCCAGCACACCCACCCGCACCCATTGCCCAGGCAGACCCTTGTCCACCCCACGTATCCCATCCCCTCCTCCCGGCCGCTGCGACTCGCTCACCACGATCCTGGCCACCACAGTGTCCTTGGTGCAGCGGGGCGCCAGGGTGTTGAAGGCGGTGAGGCAGGCGGTGGGGATGGCCAAGAGGAATCGCTGCAGGGCGGCTGGGTTCTGCAACCCCAGAGAGAGTCTGTGAGCCTGGGACTTGCCTGCCCCACCCTGGAGAGCTGCAGGGCTCAGGCCTCCCAGTAGTGAAGGTGGGAGCTGCCGGTGGTCCAAGAACCCCCCACCCCCCAAACTGCTGCCCCAGGCTTGTGGGGGGCCCAACTGGTGCATGACAAGAGCCCCGGGCCCAGGTCATGCACGAGAAGGAGCCCCAGGGGGATCCCCAGGGACAAGCCCCTCGCGGGGGGGGACGTGCTGGGAAGGGGCCGGACAATCTCGGGTCCCACCCAGGTGGAGAAAGTTCGTACCGTGTCCCGGGTGCGGAGCTGTTCTTCAATATCATAAACTTGGACTTCCTCCACCCGGGAGTCCATCCGCTCCCAGCAGCGCTCCGGTGAGGCCCAGGGGTACTCTGTGAGGGAGGGAAGGGAACAGGGTGACTCCAGTGGCCAGCAGGGGTCACGCGCCCCCCCATGTCAGGGACCCAGCGCAGGTTGGGCCCCACACGTCGCTCGCAGGGATCCATCCCCCTTCCACCCTCACATCTTCTAACGCCCTCAGCAGAGCCCCCCACCAGGAAAAACAGGGAACCAGGTAGCGGCAACCCCCACCCCCATCTGTTGCCCTGGCTGCAGGGCAGCAGTGTGAGGATGCAGGAGTCAGTGGGGTGGGGTTCGCAGCGCTCAGGCCAGACACTGGGGCTGCCCTCCCCGCCCCCTCCTGGGTACCGGCTGAGCCCCTAGGCCCAGGATGTTTACGGCCCCTCACCTGGATCAGAGAGGCTGTGGGAGGTGGCCCAGCTGCAGCTGGAGGCCCAGGCGCTGCTGCTGACCGACCTGGACCCACAGCTGCAGGGGCTGGTGCGGAGAGCGATGGGCTGCGGGCTCCCGGAGACTGGCAGGTCCCCTGGGGCCGGGCAGGGCGATGCCCCCTGGTGGTAATGGGGGCTGGGCTCCGACTTCCCAGCCGCCCCTGGTGCCAGGTCTGGGGGGGCCTGGCCGGTGGGCGTGTCGCTCCAGGCTGGTGGGAAACAGCTTCCCCGCCCGCAGGGACGGAAGAGCTGGTTCCTGACGGCCCTGGGGCCACCTGCAGGGCCTTCACCCAAAAGCGCCGGAAGCCTCGGGCCATTCTGTAAATGAAGGGAAGCAAAGATGAGCTTGGGGTGCAGGTTTGAAGAACGAAATCCAGGGGTTCCAGCTTCCCAAAGCTACTGCCCGCCAGCCCCCAAATGCCTCTCTTGCTCACTGGCTCGGTCTTGCACAAGACCTCCAAGGGCCTGAGTTGCCTGCCCATCAACAGCCCCCGCTCAGCCAATCAGGGGAGAGTCTAAGGTGTGGGGGGCATGGAGCATTCTCCCCAAAGACACATGGCATAGACCTGTTCCAGACCCACCTCCCCAGTCCCCACAACACAGAAGAGGCAAGAACAGAGGAGAAATGTGGGTGGGATGGAGGAAAAGGGAAACCAAACAGGAGAAAGCCCCACGGCCCCAATGGCGCGAAGGACGCAGCCCAGGTGAGGAGTCACCTTCTGGCCCTCGACCGAGGTCTGGCCCTGCCAGGAACCCAGCCAGTCCCGGGCGGGATCCAAACCCCTGGGGGCTCTTACCTTCTGCACAAAGGTGTGGGGATCTGGATCTCGCAGTGCGCAAAGGAACTGTGAGGAGGAGACGCACCAGAGCTAAAGCAACCGGGGTCTCCAAAGTCCCCTGGGCCCGCGCCCCCTTTTATCAGCCTGAGATCTGGGTCTCTCTGTGAGGTCAACACCTCCCCACCTGCCCTTTGCCTTATATGCTGAGGGCTGCCCAAAGCCACTGTGAGGTCACGGCCCCCCCAGCTCACCCCTGCCAGGGAAATGTCCTGCCTCTGGCCACCCCGCTAAGAAGTTTGAGCCATTCCTAGGGGCCCCCCCACTCCCTTCCCAACAGTGCATCCTGCAGCCAGCAGCTCCAGTAGCACCCCATAGGTTGTTCCCTGCCCTACACTATCGGCTTCTTGCGCAGGAACTCTTTTACGCGGGAGTTCTTGAGCAAAAGGTCTTATGCAAGACCACCTCCTCCCTGCCATGTGCAAGAGCGCCTCCACCCTGACATGTGCTTTTGCACAAGAGCATCCATGGCAGCGTGAACACTCTTTTGCACAAGAAAGCTCTGCTGTCCATTTCAGCCATAAGAGTTTCTTGCTCAAGTAGCCCTTGGTGTCCATCCACGCTGCTTTCTTGCACAACAGCTCTTGCACAAAGGGGGCTTATTCCTTGCGGGGAGAGGAATAATTCTTGTGCAAGAAGCCCAGTTTTCTGATGCTTTACTGCAAATTTACTTGCACCAGAAGGACGTACAGTGTAGACGCTCTGCAAGTTTTTGCACAAGAACAGTTGCTCTTGTGTAAAAAGCCTGCAGCGTAGATGTGGCCTTGGTGTCACTCAGCACTGGACTTTCTGGCCAGGAGCGAGAGTTAGAGCCTCCCACCCGCCCCGCTGCCTCTCACGGGCTCCCGTCCGGCCCAGGCCCTGGGTTTTACCCCAACGCGTCCCATCAAGGCCTCTGGCCTGCACTAGACCCATCGACACGCGGAGAATCCACCACTGCCCTGGGACACCTGTGTCTGTGGGGACTCGGACTCACACCTGAACATGGGGCCTGATTTCTCACAGGACTTTGGCTCTTTCCTGGCCAGGCCCTGGGGCTGATCCCACCTTTGTCTGGCAGGGACCGATACTGTCTCTCCAGGGAGGCCCTGCAGTGCAGGCACCTTCTTTTCCTCCTGAGCTCGCTCAGGAGCTCAGGAAAAGCCATTTTTCTACAGCTCACAAGGCAGTTGGGGGCTCCTGGTTGCTCCAGCACCAATCCCTCAGCTTCTCTCTCATCAGGGGTCAGGCCTGGATGGTCTAGTCCCCTCTGAGACTCACTGGTGCTGGCTTACCCCCGTCCTGCTCGTGGCTCTGTTGTCCCCCCTCCCCACAGCCCCCCCAACCTCTAAATGCTCGTTACGTCACTTCCCGCTTCTCCGCACCCGTGCACGGCTCTGGGGGGCTGCTTTGCTGCCCTCAGCCCTGCAGTAGCCTGCTCCCCAATTTGCAGCCCACTCCCATCAGGCTTGGGGTTTCATGGTACCGGCGGGAGGACAGGGTCAGACCAGGAGGGTTAATTTGATGTTGCAGCAGCAGGGGAAGGGGGGGTGGCGCAGAGGAGCTGTTAGTACATTATCCCAAGCAGGGGAGTCTCCATCTGCGGTGAGCAGAAAGGGGGTCTATGACCCACACCAGTGGCCCCAGGACCACGCAGGAGCAGAGTACTTCTGCAAAAGAGAGACGTTTATTGGGTCTGCGAGGGCGGCCGTAGGGAGGTGTCATGAGTGTGCCCCTCGCCTCCCTCTGGGCAGCGACACCGGTCGGGCTCAGAACTGGACACGGGATAGGACCACGGCACCGTCCATCTCCAGTGTATGGATCTGCTGGAAGCCGTGGCAGAGCTGAAGTGCAGAACGGCTGCCCACTGCCAAAGACCTTGAAGCGCTGCTTCCTGCAGCCGATGGAGAGGAACCCACTCCTTCTGGGGGGAGGAGCAGCCATGAGAGGGACCCACTCAGACAGGTCAGACTGCGTGACGTCGTGGAACCGGCACTGCCTAGGTGGGGTTCTACTGCCCCCCAGTCTGCTTCCGTGCCCAAGTTTCCCCCTCTGCCCCATGGGCTAACAATAAAGTGCTTTACAAACATTCTCGGTGTCATCGACATTTTATTAAGGGGGAAACTGAGGCATGGAGTGTCATCTAATTTATACAGCCAAGTGCTCTTGCTACTTGGCCCCACTACCTCTCCATTCCCCTGCTTCCACCTGATGTCAAATACACTCAGCTTGTACTACTTCTTCCTTCCTGTGCTGAAGCCAAGCAGCTCAGGATGGGGAGGAGACATGAGGGAGCCCCCAGGTTCTTCCTCTCTCTCTCACACACACCCACACACACACACGCACGCACACACATACGTTACTTCGGAAAATGCCAGGCGTGAGCTAGAGGGGACTCCCCATTAACTGTTAGCACTATAGGGGATAGGATACATACATAAACCATTTAGAGTCCTTCTAGCAGTGGGTAACAATATGCCCCACACACATGTACTTCGCCCTCCTTTTCCAAATGCCCCAAGTCTTAAATTACTGGAGACTACCCATTAGCTGTTAGTTCTGTAGGAACTTTGACATGCACATGCAGTTCTGATGCCATCCAGCACAGGGCAACAGAATGCATAGGAAAACAGTTATGTGTGGAAAAAAAAAGCTGACTGAAGTTTTTCTACAATATTTTACCAACATTTCTAAAGCAAAAATGGTTTAATTTCTATTAAATCTTTTCCCCCACACACACTTCAGGCGCAATAATCTTCTTGGGCATTCCACAAAATAGTTTAGCATTGAAAGGCGATCTTTTCTTGTGCTTTGAGGTGACGATTTTGATTTGGGTGTCAAAATCCAAAAGTGGCAGGAAAACGTCTATTGGAAACTGAACCTCACAAAAGCCGTTTGTGTCTCTTAACTGACCGTTTTGTCTCATTTCATTTGCAAAATACCCAAAACAAAGGAAAATGTCGAATGGGAGCTCAGGTAGGATGATATGTCTGGTGCCTCCCGCCAGAGCAACACTGGCAGCCAGGATGCTGTAATCCCCAGCTGGTAACGGGGGTGTCGACATAGTGACAGAGCTAGTGCACCCCTGTGTCTTTTCTCTGAAGCTTTTACCATTCAGTTGACTTTCTCAAGGCCCATGGACACCTGCCCTGCTCTGCGTCTGCCCCCAGAACAGCAGTTCCCGGCTGCTCCCAGGTGTCACTGGGGATCACAGCATCCTGGTTGCAGGGAAAAGCTCTTAAAGCCCGTCAGGCAAATGCCCATTAAATCCTAGGAGGCTGCAGGTGCCTGGTGTAGGACAAAGGGCAGGATGGAAGATTCCCCCCGGGCAGCAGTGCAGTGATAATCAGAGTGAGCTCCATATTCTGGGGAGGGACAGGACCTCAGAGGGAAGGAGCAGGACTAAAGCTGGCCCAGGACTTCCTCCCTCTGCTGGCTCAGAGCTTCCCAGAGCACGTGGCGCAGGACACTGAGGCACAACGCTCAGCGCTGCGATTCCACAGGGCCTGGGGCTCCAGCTGCCACCACTGCAGCAGGAGTGAATGTGATGGTGGCCCGGAGCCCCCGGGCCTTTTCCAATCCCTGGGCCCAACGGCCTTTGTCTCTTTTCCCCTCTCTGTAGGCGGCTTGGCTGTCAGAAACTAGCTCCTTCTGGCTAGAGCCAGGTGCCTCCCAGCCCTGCTTCTTACCCCTTTGATGTCAGGGAACTGCTTTCTGGACCTTCTCTTCCCCCATCTCCCTACCCTGCTGGGCGGGTAGCTCAGGCTCAGGCAGGGAGAGCTCACGGCTGGGAGAAGAGGTGTCTGCACAGGGCTCTCTGCAGACCTTGCCGAGGCTGCGGGCGCCGTGGGATCATGGTTCACCCCCTGCTCTGCTGCATGGCGCAGCCAGGGTTGCCCGATGGTTTCCACAGAAATACCGGGCACACGTGCCGTTAATCACACTCCACATCACATCTTATGTAGCAAACACCGCACAGTTCTGTTTTCTCAATTTGTGTCCTGAGCAGAAAGCTCAAACAGTGGACGGTCCGGTTCAAAACCGGACACCCGGCAACCCTGGGAGTAACCGGACTGCGTGTGCAGAGTCGCTGAGCAGGGGCCACTGCTCCCAGACAGGGAGACTCCTTGGGGAGGCCCCTGGGATCGGGCACCATCTCAGATTTTAATTGTAAATCTGGGTACTCCCGGTTGCCTCCCCAGAGCGTCTCCCCTCTTCCCCCTCCCCCACCTTCTGCCCCTCCCCCGTCTAGCACCAGTCACCCTGTCTGGAGCAGCAGCCAGTCGCTCTCTAGTCCTGCAGGGTCTGGCCCCCGGAGCCTGGCTCTGAGCATGTCGGGGGATGGGGAACCCCCCCGCCCTGGGTGGTCTGGCCCAGTGGGGAGTCACCTGCCTGGGCAGAAATTGGCCTTGTGTGAGCGCAGCAGGGACCAAGCCCCCCAAGGCCCAGCCTGTTCCCAGTGTGGAGGGGGGAGGGGTGTGATGGGGAGCGTTTGGGGGAGGGGGAAGCCTTGAGTGAATCGCCCTAAGCCCCTGCAGCCCTGGGCTGTGGACTCAGCTCTGAGGGAGCATTTTGAGCCCTGGTGCTAACACAGGGGGACAGGTGATAGCTCTGAGCTGGGAGTGGGGGAGGGGCTCCAGAGACCCATGGGGGTGAGGGTGGGGGGACAGAAGCCGAGGTGTCTGACTCAATGGAAGAGGTTTGGGTCAGCCTTGGGGGAGGCTTCACAACACCTGAACAACACCCCCCTCAAATTAAACCTTCCCCTCAAAAGCAGCATCCTCTGAGTTCCCTCCCCGGCTTCTTCCCTCACCCTGAGCTCCTCCAGCCTGTGCACGGCTTCCCACCGGGGCGGGAAACACAGGCCTCAGTGCCGTGGAAATGAACTCCACACACTTCTGTATTCATGTGTCTCCTAAGGAATCAATTAGTCAAAACAAGCAGCAGAATCTTTATTTCTTTAGTCTCTGTTGTTACAGACGTTCTGGCCGAGAGATATTGTGAAATATTGTTCCCAAATCGCTGTAACTGGCAGGATTGTGTTGTGTTCAGCTGACAAATCAAATCTGCAGAATCTTCAGATATTGCCTGCAGAATGTTTAATTTTTTGGCACAGAATTCCCCAGCCACAGACTGGAAGGGGCCTAAATTTCTCACCAAGTCCAGCCCTGAGCTCTGGGGCAGGACCAAGCAAACCTGGATCATCCCTGACAGGGATTTGTTCTACCTGCTAAGAACAGCCTCTGAAGATGGGGAGTTTAGATAGGGTTGCCAGATGGTTTCAGGAAAAATACTGGACACACTTGACATGACATCGCAATCTACATTACATCTGATTGAGAAAATACTGGACAGGTCTATCTGCTCAATTATATTTTCTCAATTTTTTTCCCGAACAGAAAGCTCAAATATTGGAGTGTTCGTTTCAGAACTGGACACCTGGCAACCCCAAGTCTAGAACCTTCCTTGGAAGTTACTGCAGAGCTTAACTCCATGTCAGCTACATTTTTTGGCTGCAGATTAAGTCCCGCATGTCTTGTTCTGCCTTGAGTGGCCATGGAGAACGAGGGATCCCTAGTCTCTTTATGGGCCTGGGGCAGGCCTGTGTCTCCTCTGGTCTCTGTATATTTATGGCAAAGATGGTGACTCCAGCAGCCGCTGTGTCTCCTTCACCAGGGAAATGCTCCTGGAGCATTTGTCTATTCTGGAGACTCTATTTGGGGAAAGGTGGGTCCTGAGCTGTATCCCCTCTGTCTGAGTGTGATCACCATGGCAGCGGATATCAAAGGAAATATGATGACCCAACAGAGGGACGGGCTTTTCCAGTAAGGTGCTTGGTCTCTCTGTCCCTCTCCTGGAATTTGCCCAGCATGGCCGAGCCTGGAAATGTCTTTTCAGGGCAGGAAAGTGGCTCTTTCAGAGGGGGAAGCCCAAACCCTTCTGCCGGGCAAGTTTCCTCTGGACTTCCCTGCCCCTGTGCTAACCCGGCAACCAGTCAATAAAACCTGCTCCCAGTAGATTTTTCTGAAGGGGTATCTTTTATGATGCTGAATGTGGTTTGTCCCTGCTGGTTAGTGATGTTGCCTCCCTCTGCACTCACTGGGTGGGGGGTTGTTCTGATGGGAGGCAACAGACATATGATCCCACCTGAGCTCCCATTCGACATTTTCCTTTGTTTTGAGTATTTTGCAAATGAAATGAGACAAAATGGTCAGTTAAGAGACACAAACGGCTTTTGTGAGGTTGAGTTTCCAATAGACGTTTTCCTGCCACTTTTGGATTTTGACACCCAAATCAAAATAGTCACCTCAAAGCACAAGAAAAGATCGCCTTTCAATGCTAAACTATTTTGTGAAATGCCCAAGAAGATTATTGCGACTGAAGTGTGTGGGGGGGGAAAGATTTCATCGAAATTAAACCATTTTTGCTTTAGAAATGTTGGTAAAATATTGCAGAAAAACTTCAATCAGCTTTTTTTTTCCATACACAACTGTTTTTCTATGCATTCTGTTGCCCTGTGCTGGATGGCATCAGAACTGCACGTGCGTGTCAAAGTTCCTATAGAACTAACAGCTAATGGGTAGTCTCCAGTAGTTTAAGAGTTGGGGAATTTGGAAAAGGAGGGCGAACTACATGTGTGTGGGGCATATTGTTACCCTCTGCTAGATGGACTCTAAATGGTTTATGTATGTATCCTATGCCCTATAGTGCTAACAGTTAATGGGGAGTCTCCTCTAGCTCACGCCTGGCATTTTCCGAAGGAATATATGTGTGTGTGTGTGTGTGTGTGTGTGTGTGTGTGTGTGTGTGTGTGAGAGAGAGAGAGAGAGACGGAGAGAGGAAGAACCTGGGGGCTCCCTCATGTCTCCTCCCCATGCTGAGGTGCTTGGCTTCAGCACAGGAAGGAAGAAGTAGTACAAGCTGAGTGTATTTGACATCAGGTGGAAGCAGGGGAATGGAGAGGTAGTGGGGCCAAGTAGAAAGAGCACTTGGCTGTATAAATTAGATGACGCTCCATGCCTCAGTTTCCCCCTTCATAAAATGTCTATGACACCGAGAGTGTTTGTAAAGCACTTTGTTGTTAGCCCATGGGGCAGAGGGGGAAACTCGGGTACAGAAGCAGACTGGGGGGGCGGTAGAACCCCACCTAGGCAGCGCCGGTTCCACGATGTCGCGTCCGTTGGCTGCAGGAAGTAGCGCTTCAAGGTCTTTGGCAGTGGGCAGCCGTTCTGCAATTCAGCTCTGCCACGGCTTCCATCATATCCATACACTGCAGATGGACGGTGCCGTGGTCCTGTCCTGTGTCCCGTTCTGAGCCTGACCGGTGCCGCTGCCCAGAGGGTCCCGCCGTGACCTCACAGTGGCTTTGGGCAGCCCTCAGCATATAAGGCAAAGGACAGGAGGGGAGGTGGTGACCTCACAGAGAGACCCAGATCTCAGGCTGATAAAAGGGGGCGCGGGCCCAGGGGATTTTGGAGACCCCGGTTGCTTTATCTCTGGTGCGTCTCCTCCTCACAGTTCCTTTGCGCACTGCGAGATCCAGATCCCCACACCTTTTTGCAGAAGGTAAGAGCCCCCAGGGGTTTGGATCCCGCCCGGGACTGGCTGGGTTCCTGGCAGGGCCAGCCCTCGGAAGGTAACTCCACACCTGGACTGCGTCCTTAGCGCCATTGGGGCCGTGGGGCTTTCTCCTGTTTGGTTTCCCTTTTCCTCCATCCCACGCACATTTCTCCTCTGTTCTTGCCTCTTCTGTTTTGTGGGGACTGGGGAGGTGGGTCTGGAAGAGGTCTATGCCGGTGTCTTTGGGGAGAACGCTCCATGCCCCCACACCTTAGACTCTCCCCTGATTGGCTGAGCGGGGGCTGTTGATGGGCAGGCAACTCAGGCCCTTGGAGGTCTTGTGCAAGACCGAGCCAGTGAGCAAGAGAGCCATTTGGGGGCTGGCGGGCAGTAGCTTTGGGAAGCTGGAACCCCTGGATTTCGTTCTTCAAACCTGCACCCCAAGCTCATTTTTGCTTCCCTTCATTTACAGAATGGCCCGAGGCTTCCGGCGCTTTTGGGTGAAGGCCCTGCAGGTGGCCCCAGGGCCGTCAGGAAGCAGCTCTTCCATCCCCGCGGGCGGGGACGCTGAATCCCACCAGCCCGGAGTGACACGCCCACCGGCCTGGCCCCCCCAGACCTGGCACCAGGGGCGGCTGGGAAGGCGGGACACAGCTCAGCGGGGGAGCCGCGTAGGGTGGCTCTGGGGCTTCCTCTGTGGAGAGAAACACCTGCCTCAGGAGCCCAGCCCCCATTAGCACCAGGGGGCATCGCCCTGCCCGGCCCCCGGGGACCTGCCAGTCTCCAGGAGCCCGCAGCCCATCGCTCTCCGCACCAGCCCCTGCAGCTGCATCTGGGCCACCTCCCGCAGCCTCTCTGATCCAGGTGAGGGGCCGTGAATATCCTGGGCCCAGGGGCTCAGCCGGTACCCAGGAGGGGGCGGGGAGGGCAGCCCCAGTGTCTGGCCTGAGCGCTGTGAACCCCACTGACTCCTGCAGCCTCACACTGCTGTCCTGCAGCCAGGGCAACAGATGGGGGTGGGGGTTGCTGCTACCTGGTTCACTGTTTTTCCTGGTGGGGGGGCTCTGCTGAGGGCGTTAGAAGATGTGAGGGTGGAAGTGGGATCTATTCCTGCGAGGGGTGTGTGGGACCCAACCTGCGCCTTGTCCCTGACATCGGGGGGCGCGTGACCCCTGCTGGCCACTGGAGTCACCCTGTTCCCTTCCCTCCCTCACAGAATCCTCATGGGCCTCACCGGAGCGCTGCCGGGAGCGGATGGACTCCCGGGTGGAGGAAGTGCTACTTTATGACATTGAAGAACAGCTCCGCACCCAGGACACGGTACGAACTTTCTCCACCTGGGTGGGACCCGAGATTGTCCGGCCCCTTCCCAGCACGTCCCCCCCCCCGCGAGGGGCTTGTCCCTGGGGATCCTCCTGGGGCTCCTTCTCCTGCATGACCTGGGCCCGGGGCTCTTGTCATGCACCAGTTGGGCCCCCCGCAAGCATGGGGCAGCAGTTTGGGCGGGTGGCGGGTGCTGGCCATGTGAGCGTCTCTTGGGGACGTGCTGGGGCCCCAGTCTCAAATGCCCCTTTGTCTCCTTGGGGTCTCACAGGAGATCATGGAGGACTCCCCACCGCCGCTGGTCTTGGCCAACTGCCTCAGTGCTGCCTGCAGCCTCAGGTATCGATCCCCCCCACCTCCCGACCCTCCCCCGCCCAAGAGCAGATCCCCTCACAAGGGAGTAGGAAAGTCTGTGTCTCCTGCTGCTGACTTAAAAGTCTCTGCCCCTCTCTCCTGCCAGTACCTTGAAGCCTCCCCTGCAGGCCCAGCTCCTGAGCCCCCTGCTCAGGGCTGTCATAAAGGAATCAGTGTCTGGGGACTGGCAGCGGGAGCCCATCCACAGCCAGGTACGTCCCCTCCCTCACGCCCCTCCTCCCCCCAGCCAGGAGCAGGAGCAGCC
Source organism: Pelochelys cantorii (assembly GCA_032595735.1). NCBI lineage: Eukaryota > Metazoa > Chordata > Testudines > Trionychidae > Pelochelys > Pelochelys cantorii. The sequence goes on along the minus strand of CM064351.1, from coordinate 12,955,959 downwards.
TCTGTTTGGCTGGAGCTCTGGAGAGGAGTGGGGGGTGCAGAGGGAGGGAAGAAGCTGCAGGTCTGGATCCTTCCCTCCGAGGGTCCCGATGCTCTCCCGGGGGGGGCCCTCCCTACCATGCCGAGCCTGGGCTCTTCCCTGCTCTGATGTGTGGAAGGCGGCTCAGACCCTGCTCAAGGCAGGACCCCAGAGCCAGCTGGTGGCCTGGATTCCCCAAGCCCAACCCTCCCTCTGACCTAGGGCTCCCCCTTGCCTTGCAGGAGCTTAGCCGGGCCCTGCGCGACACGCTAGACATCATGTTGAGGAACATCCTCATTGAGTCCCCAGACACCGCCAGGCTCCAGCTCATTATGGAGATGAGCCCCGTGGGGAGGGACAGGGGCCATTTTCCCTGCTTCCTCGGGGGGCAGAGAGAGGAGCTGTGTCAGTGGCTGGGGGGCGGGGAGAGGGGACTCCCAGAACCGGCGCCTGCCTACGGGTCCTGACCTGCCTCTTTCCCCCACAGCACCTGAGCACGTGGCTGGATTCCCGCCTGCCCCAGGAGCGAGCCAGGGCCCTTGGCAGCACCACGGCCCTGCTGCGAGTCGCCACCACCCTCCCGGGGTTTGATGTAAGTGACCTCGGAGCCGTGGGGTCTGGTGCTGCAGGGCGCGGGGCTGGGAGCGTCCACCGGGGAGGCAGAGGCAGAGCCGGGAATGGGCCGGGACTGATCTGCGTTCTCCTTTCCCGTGGGGGGGCGACCCTGGGCCTTTCAGGGGAAGCTCTTGTGTGACTGCACCTGCGCCTGGGGACTGGGGAGTGGCCATTAGTGCATCCCCTTGTTCCACCCCCGGAGTGACCCTTCAGTCAGGGCCACTGCTCCGGGTTGTCTCCTCACAAGACCGTCCCCGCCCCTGCCCCAGGAGGTGTCTCTGTCCATCCCCCGAGCTTAAAACCGCCTCGGCGGCCCTTTGCATGGGACGTGCAGCCCCAGGTTGCTGAGGGACACCCCCTATTCTGTCTCCCCTCAGAACTCAGCCGACTGGCCCAGGATGGGTCACCACGTGGCCCAGCTGGGCCTTTTCATTTCGGACCCATCTGAGGACGTCAGCCAGCTGGCCCGGGAGGGGGTGCACAGCCTGTACCAACTCGTCCTGCACCACAGGGGTAAGGAACCCAGCCGGGAACTGGGCCCCAGGGACACCCTGAGGGTGCCGGCGGAGGGGGGAGGGGACCCAGCCCATTACCACCAGACTGGCACAAGGGGCGATGAATCCCACTGTGTTCCCGTCCTACTGCCCCCTTTGCCCTTCCATTTGCCTAGGGATGCCTGGTGGGACCCGTGGGAGGGGAAGGGCTCAGACCTGCCAGCAGAATTACACTGTTGTGTCTCTTCCAGGCCTCAACATCCACCAGGCCGAGGACCTGTGGTGCAGGCACTGGTATAAAGACAGCTGGGTCCTGGCTCACAGCAACACAGTCAGGGTGGGAAAGGTAAGGACACGCTGCCAGGGCAGGACGCGGCTCGGGGGTGGGACTGGCTGGGGCCCTTGTGCGGGTAGGACGCGGGGTGGGACGCGGTGAGTAAGTCACTGATCGAAGGGTCGATGCATTTTCCCTCGACTATTCGACCCGTGGACAGGGCGGCGCTGCCCCTTTGTGACGCTGTCAGGGCGTTTCAAAGGGGCGGCGCTTCGCAGGGGCAGCGCCGCACGGAGCCCCGGATGTGGCATAGAAGGGGAAGCAGGGCAGGGGAGAGGTGACACTTTTTGACTGAGGCCGCTCCAAGATGTGGGCAGGTGTCTTAGGGCTGCCGTGTTCTGCGGAGGGGGGTGAGGTCTGGGCGGAGTGGGGGGGCGGGAGGAAGGTATGACCCGGGGCAGGGGTTTGGGCTGCAGGGTGCGGAGAGCGTCCGGGTGCAGGGTCTGGAAGGGAGTTTGGGGAAGGAGGAAGCCGTTCTAGCTCCAGGAGTTGGGGCCGGGTTCTGGGCCTTCAGCTGAAGCCTCATGTCCTCTTGATTTCAGGTCTTTGGGCAGCTCTTCTCCCAGGAGCAGACTGGTTCATTTTTGGAGAGAGCGCTGCTCGCCGCCCGCTCTCCTCTGCGGCGCCCCAGCAAGGCCGGGCTGGTCCTGGCCCACACCCTGCTGGGGTAGGCCCAGCAGCTCCTAGGCTACATGGTGAGCAGCCGGAGCAGATGCAGGAGAGTGGGGCAGGGCCAGGGTCTCCTTCCCATCCCCTCAGGGAGTACCCCCCCACCCCTTTTCTCAGGCTGCCCCCACCCCACGTCCCTGCTGGCAGAATCCCTCCTGCCCCTGCGAGCGTCCCGGGGGTTGGGGGAGGCTCTGCGCACAGGAACCGTGTCCTAGGAGGTTGGAGGGGGCAGAGGTGTCAGGAGCCCTCCGGGGTCAGGAGCTCACCCTATGGGCTGCGGGCCAGACCGTGGGGTGACCAGAGAGCAGAACAAGTCTCAGCACTGGGGGGAGGACGGTGGAAATGCTGGGGGGGCCCAGCACCCCTGAGTCCCCAGGGATGAATCTCTGATGGATTCTGCTTCCCTTGCAGCAGGAAGACAGCCAGTGACCTCACCAGCAGCTGCGTCCCCCTCCCCCCAACCCTCCCAATTGTATATAATTGTATTTAAATTCTGATTAAACAACATTTAAAAAAACATTTGGATCAGGCTTGGTCAATAATTTTTAATGGGGGGACCATTTTGGCAAGTGGTCAAGAGCCACATTTCTACCGAGGGGTTTGGGGTCTGGGACGGGGTGGTTGGGTGCAGAAGGGAGCTTAGGGTAGGAGCCTGGGTGCAGGGAGGGAGGGTCTGATCTGGGGCAGTGGACAGGGGTATAGGTCCAGGAGGGGGTATGGGCGCAGGAGAGGAGTCCTGCCTGAGGAAGAGGCTCTAGGGGGGGTGCAGGGTCTGGGAGGGAGCTGTGAGCTGGGTGAAGCGGGAGGAGAGGGTTTAGGGAAGGGGGTACGGGTGCCAGAGAGGAGTCTGGCCTGGGGGAGGGGTGTCGGAGGGGGTGCAGGGTCAGGGAGGGAGCTGTGACCTGGGGGAAAGGGGGACACAGGTTCAGGTGGTCGCCTGGGACAGGGAGTCGGGGAGGGGATGTGGGTGCCAGGGGCAGCTCTGGCTGGGAGGCGCTTACCTAGGCAGCTGCCACTTAGCAGGCACCTCAAGGCTGCAGCTGGAAACTTCTCCAGGTGGCTCTGCCCCTGGCAGGGTGGAGGGAGGAGGGAGCTGCCAGCATCATCTCTCAGCTGCGATTGGTCAGAAACTAGCCAATGGGAGCTGAGAGGTTTCCTGGGGGGCGGGACTGAGCACAAAGCATCCCTCCACCTTCCCAGGCTGGAGCAGCCGCGTTCAGGGTCTGTCCTTCCCCCCATGCCAATGGGGCCTTTGCTGCGGTCCCCGGAGGTGGCTCTGCCCTGTGTCCGCCCCTTCCCTGGCAGCCGGCTTGGGTCATGGCGACCCCAGCAGGAAGCTCTCCCCTGTGTGGAAGGGTCGCAGCAGCCCAGGCTCCTTGTGCTGACCCCCAGGAATGTGCTGGAGCCGGGGTTGGGGGGTGGGGTGGGGGCTGCTGGGATGGGCCAAACCCCCCAACTCTGGGTGCAGCGATTGTGGGGGATGGGCCGGAGCTGTCGGCACCGACTTGGTGTGGGGGGAGGTGCCTGGTGAGCAGAGTCAGTGACGGGTTTGTCAGTAGGGGGAAAATGGCCAATTGCCACCTGGGGCGTATGGGGGAGCCCAACTCTCACCTAAGGGGACGGGGGAGGTCAATTTTCAACTGCAGGGAATGGAGGAAATAATGTGGAGTGGAGGGGAGCGAGATGGGGGGCAGGGGGTGCTGAATTGTTCCTGGAGGGCAGATCTCCCGGGGGGGGGGACATTTCCAGCAAAGCCCTCACATGAGAGGAGGACAGACGGGGAGGAGGGAAAGGATGGGGATGGGTAGAAATGGGGAGGGGAAGGAGAATGGAAGGGGGAGGAGATGGAGAACAGGGGATGGGAACAGCGGAGGGGAAAGGGGGGAATGAGGAGCAGGACAGAAGTAGGGCTGTAGTGATGATGGCTGGGCGATGAGAGCCCGGTCAGGGCCCAGGGGAGCTGCCCTTTCTGTCCCCAGGTGTCTGGGGGGCTCCTCCACACTCACATAACCCTGCTCCTCAGAGACTCTTTCAAGTTTTTTTCCAGCTCCCCACTTTTGGGGGCAGGGACGTGATGTCAGGAAGAGGCGATACCTCAGGTCACATCGGAAACACAGAGACCCCCCCCGACCACATGACAGAGGCCAGGGCAAGCTTTAGGGAGCCCTACAGCAGAAACCTCTTCCCTCTCCCCCCAACCCAACTTCAGAGGAGGCGACCTCACCTCCCCCTGAGGCTGCAGGGCACATCCCAGAGCAGCGGCTCTCAAGCTTTTTGGCCCGCAAACCGCCTGGCTCAACGTAAACCTTTGAGCAGAGCACCAGTTGCTAATGGAAACGCACCGTTCATTGCATCATCACGCCTGAGCCATTTTGTTAGTGCTGGAGCTCGGGTGACTGGTTTAATTTGAATTCTAAAACAAATTAGGCGTTTTAACTTTCACATGTGAGTTTATCAAACTTCATTGTAAAAAACGTAAAATATTAATTTCTGTCTAACACAAAGGGGTTCAAAGTTTTCTTTATTTAAGACAGGGATGAGGAAACTTTTTTGTCTCCAGGGCCACTGACCCCCCTCAGATTGTAGAGGGACCCCCAAATGCCACTAACCCTGGAACCCAGGAGACTTAATCTGGCCTGGGGATGGAGAGCCAGGGGAGTGAGATGTCTCAGGTGTAACAGTTAATTCGAACTAAGGACTTAGTTCGAATTAGCTTTTAAGTGCCACGTGTAGCCGCGGGCAGTTAGTCCGGATTTTAAAATGGCGCCCGCCCGGGAACATGCAAATGAAGCCCGGGATATTTAAATCCTGGGCTTCATTTGCAAGTTCCAATGCCTACATTAGCCTCCCTAGTTCAAACTAGGGGGCTAGTGTAGACATACCCCTACTTCCTAGAGAACCCATTCCAGTGCTTCCCCACCCCCCGGGTATGTCTACACTACAAAGTTAATTCAAACTAACAGCCATCAGTTCGAATTAACTTTAATAGGGGCTAGACCTACAAACCGGTAGTTCGAATTTAAATCGAAGTAGCGGAGTGCTTAATTCGAGCTAGTAAACCTCATTCTACGAGGACTAATGCCTAGTTCGAATTAAGTAGTTCGAATTAAGGGCTGTGTAGCCACTTAATTCGAACTAGCTGGAGGCTAGCCCTTGCCCGGGTGGCCCCCTTGGGCAAACCAGGAAAACTCTTCTGCCCCCTCCCGGCCCCGGAGCCCTTAAAGAGACATGGTCTGGCTACAGTGCTTGTGCCAGTTGCAAGCCTGAAAGCACCCAGCCAGCAGACCCTGAACCTGGCACAGCATGACCCAGCCACCTGCTGCCACCCAGCCCTCCACCTCTTCCTAGGACCAGGCTGGAGGCTCCCAGGAGCCTGCCCGGGGCTGCCAAAGGCGGGCGCCCGCCTGGTCTAGTGCGGAGATCATGGACCTTATCGAGGTTTGGGGGGAGGCCTCCAATGTCCACGATCTCTGCACTAGACACAGGAACGCAGCCGTCTACAGCTGCATGGCTGCCAGCCTGGCCACCAGAGGCCACATGCGAACCCAGGAGCAGGTTGGCATTAAAATCAAGTTGGTCCAGTGAGACCCCCGACCCTGAGTCCTGAGCTTAGATCATAAGAACATAAGAATGGCCGTACTGGATCAGAAAAAGGCCCATCTAGCCCAGTAGCCTCTCTGCCAACAGTGGCCACCACCAGGTGCCCCAGAGGGGATGGACCGAAGACAATGACCAAGCCATTTCTCTTGACCCATCCATCTCCAGCCTTCCACAAATAGAGGCCAGGGATGCCATTCCTACTCCCTGGCTAATACCACTCCATGGACCCAGCCTCCATGAATTTATCTTATTTCTCTTTGAACTCTGTTATTGTTCTAGACTTCACAGCCTCCTGTGGCAAGGAGTTCCACAGGCTGACTATGTGCTGTGTAAAGAAGAACTTTCGCTTATTAGTTTTAAACCTGCTGCCCATTAATTTCATTTGGTGTCTTCTAGTCCTTATATTATGAGAACTAATGAAGAACTTTTCTTTATTCACTCTCTCCACACCACTCATGATTTTATAGAGCTCTATCATATCCCCCCTCAGTCTCCTCTTTTCTAAGCTGAAAAGTCCCAGTCTCTTTAGCTTCTCTTCATATGGGACCTGTTCCAAACCCCTAATCATTTTAGTTGCCCTTTTCTGAACCCTTTCCCAGGGCAAAATATCTTTTTTGAGGTGAGGAGACCACATCTGTACACAGTACTGAAGATATGGCGTACCATAGTTTGATACTTCCCCTCCTCCTTCTTCCCCTGGCTTCCCCCTTCCAGCTCCCTCCTCCCAGGTTTCCCCCTCCCCTCTCCCACCCTCTCTCTTCCCCTCTCCCACCTCCTTTTCCCAGTCTCCCCAGAGGTTAATCCCCCCGCCCCGCCCCAAGTTTTGTTAAATAAAAAAAAGTTTCTATTTTTGAACACACGTGTCCTTTTATTTTTTACATCAGGAAGGGGGGCTAGGGAGGGGTAAGCGGAAGGAGGTGAGGGAGGAATGGGGCACGAGCCCCTGATGGGGAGGTCTGGGGTGGCTCTGCGGGCTCCTCGGGGTGGAAGCTCTCCTTCAGGGCCTCCTGGATCCTGACAGCCCCCCGATTGACCCCCCCCCGCATGGCAGCCTGCGGCAAGTGCAGCTGGGCTGATGGCCGAGTGCTGCGATGTGCCGAGTGTGGGCATTCAGGGCACTCCAAGACAGGACTGCTTTGCTGTCCCTCATCGAGTTAGACAAGGAAGCGGGGAACCCTGAGAACTGTCTGTCCGGGGTGGGGGTCGGGTCCCTTTAAGCACAGCCCTCGGCTAGCCTGAGGCAGCAGCTCCACACTCTAAGTCCAAAACTGATGCCCTGCCGGCACTGGTTCCGGCCAGCCTTAACTTCGGTTCAGGGTCCACTCAATGTGGACATGAAATTTCGAATTAGCAAAACGCTAATTTGAATTAGTTTTTAGGTCTAGTTGCACTAATTCGAATTAGCTTAGTTTGAATAAACTAATTCGAATTAAGTTAGTTCGAATTAGTGCTGTAGTGTAGACATACCCTCCTACTTCCTTAGGCAACCCATCCCAGTGCTTCCCCACCCCCCTAGTGAAATAGTTTTTCCTAATATACAAACTGGACCTCTCCCACAGCAAATTGAGACCATTGCTCCTTCTTCTGCCATCCATCCTCAGTCTTCTACCACAACACTCCTGCACCATCCACACACCGCAAATCTGTGTACCGAGCCCATCAAACTCCCAACCCCCCTGCCCTGAGCCCCTCACGCACCCCAACGCAAACTCCTGCTGCACCCTCACAGCCACAAGGCTGCGGCTTGCTCAACCAGAGCCAGATCCAGGCTTCCCTGCAGAGCCCCCTGCCTGCCAGCAGGACCAGGAAAAAACCCGCAAATACACTGCAACAACCACAAATGGAATGCAGTTTTCAGTAACCACACACACGCGAGCGTAGCTCTGTGCTCTTCCTGTGTGTAAATCCCTGGGCACATGTGTGTCTGTTACTGCACGTGTCTCACTGAATGTGTGTCTGTTAGTGGATATCACAGTATCATCGACTCCTAGAACTGGAAGGGACCCCATGGCAGCACCAAGCACTTCTAGCCCATCCCTGACAGGTGTCTGTCCAACCTGCTCTTAAATATCCCCAGGGATGGAGATTCCACAGCCCCGCTTGACAAGTAATTTCAGTGTTGAACCACCCTGACAGTTTCTCCTAATGTCCAACCTAAACCTCCCTTGCTGCAGTTTAAGTCCGTTGCTTCTTGTCCTTGTGTCCTCGCGAGAGAGTCTGTCACTGTGTGTATCACAGTGCATGTGTGTCTGTCACTGCCCATGTTTATTATGTTATTGAGTGTCTGTCACAGTGTGTATCACTTTGGGCGTCACTATGTATGTGTCCATCTCTGCGTGTGTGTCACTGTGTGTGTCCCTCTCTGTATGCGTGTCACTGTGTGTCTGTCTTTGCATGCATGTCACTGGTCAGCACCGGCGGGCGGGCGGGCGGGCTAGCGAGGGAGACGAGCTTTCACCTAATACAGAGCTCTCCAGCAGTCCGGGAAATGGCCTCCCAGCCCCACAGCTAAACACAGGACGATGCAGACGGGTTACCCCACCATTAGCCCAGATTGCCAGAAACAAGCCGAGGGGACGTGGCCTGTTAACAGTCACAGGGCCAAAAGCCATGACACCAGCATGGCTAGATGCGAGAACTCCTGCGGCCTTTCTACCCCGCCTGGGTTTATGGCTTATTCCTGACACCGGCAGCCGAGGGGCCCTGCCTTTTTCCTGCCGGCCTTATGGGCCACTTCTGCCACAGAGCCCTTGGAAGCTGGGTTAGCTCCGTCCACACGGTCTGCTGCCCCTGTGGTTAGCCATGTGGCTGGGCCCTTTCCCAGCTTGGCTCTCTCCCTGCACAAACTGGTCCAATACGAGATCCCCCGGCCCTGTCCCTGAGAGGTGTAACGGCTGGGCTTGGTCTGAGGCCGTGGGTAGGGTTGCCAGTGTCTGGTACTGAATCGGACAGTCCGGTATTTGGACTTCTTGTCTGGCTAACAAATAGAGAAAATACTGGATGTATAAGTGTCTGGTATTTTCCAATTAAGGGAGTTTTTCTGCTTTTCCCTGCACCTGACGGAAGAGGTACATGGAACAGGTAAATAAACCTGACAACCAGTTTGGAACAGGTGCCTGCATTTAACTAGCTCAGGTGGGCTGGGGTTTGATTGGAGCGGTATCTGGTAGCTCCACCTCTCTGGTTTCCGTTCCAGGCTCTGCTACAGACTTGCTGCCTGACTCGCTTTAAAAATGGTGGTAAAATATTTTTGAAAAACTTCACTAAGATTTTTTTTTCACACACACCTTTTTCTATTAATTCTGTTGCCCTCTGCTGGATGGCATCAGAACTGCATGTGTGTGTCATAGTTCCTATACAACTAACAGCTAATAGGTAGTGTCCAGTAGTTTAAGACTTGGGGGATTTAGAAAAGGAGGGGGAGCGATGTGTGTGGGGGGTGTATTGTTGCCCTGTGCTGGATGAACTCTACATGAGCAAAGCGGACAGGAGCTGCAGACAGGGGAGTTTGAGAGGGAGGTTGCCAGAGGGAGGCCTACGATGGTCAGGAAGACCCTCAACACCTGTGCCAGCACTGCTTCTGTCTCCTCCACCTGCGCCTGAAGCCAGACAGAGCACCTGCGCATGGAAGCCTCTACCCAGATCCTGCTGTGGTTACAGGATGAGGTGACTAGGTTGAGGAGCATCCACATCCATGAGAAATTCCTGGACCGTGTTCATGAGGAGACAGCTGAGGTAGCTGTCCCGGTACACAGGATTGTAGACACACCACTGGTGGAGGAGGAGACGGCTCAGGGTGGACAGTGGCAGCTAGTTACTTCTGGCAGCAGGCACTGCTCCACCCCTGCTCCGAACCCTGCCTCCGTGGTACTAGGAAACCGTTATGCTCTTCTTTATACAGGAGATAAGCAATCACCCTCTACGTCGGAGGAGGAGAAGCCCTGTACCCCTAAGGCGGGGAGGTCTGCTGCCACCACTGCGAATAGGAAACGTAGGATAGTGGTGGTCGGAGAGTCTCTTCTGAGGGGGACGGAGGTGCCCATCTGTCACCCTGACATTTCATCTCGGGAGGTATGCTGTCTGCCGGGGGCCCGTATCCGAGATGTTACAGAGGCATTGTCGAGGATTATCCGGCCCTCTGACTACTACCACATGCTACTCATCCCTGTGGGCACTAATGATACTGCGAGGTGTGACACTGAGCGGATCAAGAGTGACTCCAGGGCTCTGGGAGTACGGGTGAAGGAGTTTGGAGCGCAGGTGGTATTCTCTTCGATCCTTCCTGTCGAAGGTAGGGGCCTGGGCAGAGACAGGTGCATCCTGGAGGTGAATGGCTGGCTGCGAAGATGGCGTCGCCAGGAGGGCTTTGGCTTCCTCCACCATGGCATGCTATTCCAGGAAGGACTGCTAAGCAGGGATGAGGTCCCCCTTTCGAGGAGGGGGAAGACCCTATTTGGACACAGAATGGCTAACCTCGTGAGGAGGGCTTTAAACTAGGTTTGACGGGAACAGGTGAGCAAAGCCCACAGGTAAGTGGAGAACATGGAGACCTGGGAGATGGGTCAGAAATGGGAGGGAGGGTGGGCTACAGTGACAGAAAGAAAGGAGGGTCAGGGCCAAACTGGGAGGCAAGGTCAATTCAGGATCTTAGATGCCTATATATAGAAATGCGAGAAGTATGGGAAAGAAGCAGGAAGAACGGGAAGTTCGATGACATTATGACATCACATATGACATTATGACATTGTTGGCATCACAAAAACATGGTGGGATAATACACAAGATTGCAATGTTTGTATGGAAGGGTACAGCTTGCTCAGGAAGGATAGACAGGGAAAAAAGGGAGGAGGTGTTGCCTTATATGTTCAAAATGAACACACTTACAGTGAGGTAGAGATGGTCATCGGAGACAGAAGTGTTGAGAGTCTCTGGGTTAGGCTAAAAGGGATTAAAACCAAAGGTGATGTCATGCTAGGAGCCTACTATCCAGATATGTGTTGGGAAAATAAAACTGCGGTGCACAGACTATCCAATAAGTTCTTGGACCGCATTGGAGACAACTTTTTATTTCTGAAGCTTGAAAGAGCGACCAGGGGGGAAGCTGTTCTCGACTTGATCCGAACAAATAGGGAGGAACTGGTTGAGAATTTGAAAGTAGAAGGAAGCTTGGGTGAAAGTGATCATGAAATCATAGAGTTCACAATTCTAAGGAAGGGAAGAAGGGAGAACAGCAAAATAGAGACAATGATTTTCAGGAAGGCAGATTTTGGTAAGCTCAGAGAGCTGATAGGTTAGGAAAATATGGCAAAAGTCCGCCTTCACTTAACCACTAGATCTTGCATGATCTAAAACTAAAAAAGGAGTCCTATAAAAAATGGAAAGTAGGACAAATTACAAAGGATGAATATAGGCAAACAGCACAGGAATGCAGGGACAAGATTAGAAAGGCAAAGGCACAGAATGGGCTCAAACTAGCTACAAGAATAAAGGGAAACAAGAAGACGTTTTAGAAATACGTTAGAAGCAAGAGGAAGACCAAGGAGAGGGTAGGCCCACTGGTCAGTGAGGAGGGAGAAACAGTAACAGGAAACTTGGAAATGGCAGAGATGCTCAATGACTTCTTTGTTTCGGTCTTCACCGAGAAGTCTGTAGGAATGCCTAACATAGTGAATGCTAGTGGGAAGAGGGTAGTTTTAGAAGGCAAAATAAAAAAAGAACAAATTAAAAATGACCTAGAAAAGTTAGATAGATGCCTGCAAGTCACCAGGGCCTGACAAAATGCATCCTAGAATAAGAACATAAGAACGGCCGTACTGGGTCAGACCAAAGGTCCATCTAGCCAAGTAGCCTGTCTGCCGATAGTGGCCAGCATCAGGTGCCCCGGAGAGGGTGGACCGAAGACAATGATCAAGTGATTTATCTCCTGCCATCCCTCTCCAGCCTCTGACAAACAGAGGCCAGGGACACCAATTCTATCCCCTGGCTAATAGCCTTTTATGGACCTAACCTCCATGAAATTATCTAGCTTCTCTTTAAACTCTGGTAGAGTCCTAGCCTTCACAACCTCCTCTACCAAGGAGTTCCACAGGCTGACTACACGCTGTGTGAAGAAGAACTTTCTTTTCTTAGTTTTAAACCTGCTACCCATTAATTTCATTTGGTGTCCTCCAGTTCTTCTATTGTGGGAACTAATAAATAACTTTTCTTTGTCCGCCCTCTCCACACCACTCATGATTTTAAAGACCTCTATCATATCCCCCCTCAGTATCCTCTTTTCTAAACTGAAAAGTCCCAGTCGCTTTAACCTCTCCTCATATGGGACCCGTTCGAAACCCCTAATCATTTTAGTTGCCCTTTTCTGAACCCTTTCCCAGGGCAAAATATCTTTTTTGAGGTGAGGAGACCACATATGTACACAATATTCAAGATGTGGGCATACCATAGTTTTATCCAGGGGCAGTAAGATATTCTGGGTCTTATTTGCTATCTCTTTCTTTATAATTCCTAGCATCCTATTTGCCTTGTTGACTGCCGCTGCACACTGTGCGGAAGTTTACAGAGAACTATCCACGATAACTCCAAGATCTCTTTCCTGATTTGTCATAGCCAAATTAGCCCCCATCATACTGCACGTATAGTTGGGGTTATTTTTCCCGATGTGCATTACTTTACACTTATCCACATTAAAGTTCATTGGCCATTTTGTTGCCCAATCACTCAGTTTGGGGAGATCCTTTTGGAGTGCCTCACGGTCTGCTTCTGTCTTGACTATCCTAAACAGTTTGGTATCATCTGCAAACTTTACCACCTCACTGCTTACCCCTTTCTCCAGATCATTTATGAATAAGTGGAAAAGGATTGGTCCTAGGACCGACCCTTGGGGGACACCACTAGCTACCCCTCTCCATTCTGAAAATTTACCATTTATTCCTACCCTTTGTTTCCTGTCTTTTAACCAGTTCTCAGTCAAAGAAAGGACCTTCCCTCTTATCCCATGGCCATATAGTTTACACAAGAGCCTTTGTTGAGGGACCTTTTCAAAGGCTTTCTGAAAATCTAAGTATAAAATATCTACTGGATCCCCCTTGTCTGCATTTTTGTTAACCCCTTCAAAGAACTCGAATAGATTAGTAAGACACGATTTCCCTTTCCAGAAACCATGTTGACTTTTCTCCAACAAATTATGTTCTTCTACATGCCTCACAATTTTATTCTTTACTATTGTTTCAACTAATCTGCCCGGTACTGAAGTTAGACTTACCGGTCTGCAATTGCCCGGATTGCCTCTAGAGCCCTTTTTAAATATTGGTCTTACATTGGCTACCTTCCAGTCATGAGGTACGGAAGCCGATTTAAAGGATAGGTTACAAAGCATTGATAGTAATTCAACAATTTCCCATTTCAGTTCTTTTAGAACCCTTGGATGAATGCCATCCGGTCCCGGAGATTTGTTACCATTAAGTTTTTCTATTTGTTCCAAAACCTCCTCTAATATCTAAATCGTTGATGAAAATCTTGAACTGTGCCGGTCCAAAACAGACCCCTGTGGAACGCCAGTTGTTATGCCTTTCCAGCAGGATTGTGAACCTCTAATGCCACTTCAATCTGGGACAGTTACTCAGATTCATCACCCACAAAGGACGGTGCAGATTTGGGAATCTCCCTAACGTCCTCAGCCATGAAGACTGAAGCAAAGAAATCATTTAGTTTATCCGCAATGGCTTTATCGTCCTTCATTGCCTTGAATACTCAAGGTGGGTGCATAAGTGGCTGGATACCCATACTCAGAGAGTAGTTCTTAATGGTTCACAATCCTGCTGGAAAGGCATAACAAGTGGGGTTCCACAGAGGTTGTTTTGGGACCGGTTCAGTTCAATACTGGAAAAGGGCAAATAGAGGACCGATCTATAAAAAGGGAAATAAGAACAGACCAGGAAACAACAGACCAGTTAGTTTAACTTCTGTGCCAGGGAAGAAAATGGAACAAGTAATTAAGGAAATCATCTGTAAACACTTGGAAAGTGGCAAAGTGATAGGGAACAGCCAGCACAGATTTGTAAAGAACAAATCATGTAAAACCAATCTGATAGCTTTCTTTGATAGGATAACGAGTCTTGTGGAGAAGGGAGAAGCGGTGGATGTGATCTACCTAGACTTTCGTAAGATGTTTGATATGATCTCTCATGATATTCTTATCAATATACGAGGTAACTACAACTTAGATGGGGCGACTACAAGGTGGGCGCATAACTGGCTGGATACCCATACTCAGAGAGTATTTATTAATGGCTCACAATCTCGCTGGAAAGGCATAACAAGTGGGATTCCGCAGGGGTCTGTTTTGGGACCGGCTCAGTTCAATATTTTCTTCAACGATTTAGATATTAGAATAGAAAGTACGCTTATTAAGTTTGCAGATGATACCAAGCTGGGAGGCGTTGTGACTCCTCTGGAGGATAGGGTCATAATTCAAAATGACCTGGACAAATTGGAGAAATGGTCTGAGGTAAATCGGATGAAGTTTAAAAAAGACAAATGCAAAGTGCTCCACGTAGGAAGGAACAATCAGTTTCATACATACAAAATGGGAAGCGACGGTCTGGGAAGGAGTCCGGCAGAAAGGGATCTAGGGGTTATAGTGGACCACAAGTTGAATATGAGTCAGCAGTGTGATACTGTTGCAAAGAAAGCAAACATGATTCTGGGAGGCATTACAGGTGTGTTGTGAGCAAGACACGAGAAATCATTCTTCCGCTCTACTCTGCACTGGTTAGGCCTCCATTGGAGTATTGTGTTCATTTCTGGGCAGAGCATTTCAAGAAAGATGTGGATAAAATTGGAGAGGGTCCAGAGAAGAGCACCGAGAATGATTAAAGGTCTAGAAAACATGACCTATGAGGGAAGGCTGATGGAATTGGGTTTGTTTAATTTAGAAAAGAGAAGATTGAGGGCGGACATGATAGGAGTTTTCAGACATCTAAAAGGGTATCATAAGGAGAAGAGAGAAAACTTGTTCATTTTGGCCTCTGAGGATAGAACAAGAAGCAATGGGCTTAAACTGCAGCAAGGGAGGTTTAGGTTGGACATTAGGAAAAAGTTCCTAACTGTCAGGGTAGTCAAACACGGGAATAAATTGCCCAGGGAAGATGTGGGTATCTGTGGAGATAATTAAGAGTAGGTTAGGCATGGTCTAGACTGTATTTGGTCCTGCCATGAGGGCAGGGGACTGCGCTCGATGACCTCCCGAGGTCCATTCCAGTCCTAGTATTCTATGATTCTATGATTTATGTATGTATCATATGCCCCATACTGCTTACAGTTAAGGGGGATTCTCCTCTAGCTCACGCCTGGCATTTTCTAAAGTAATAAGTGGGGGTGTGTGTGAGAGAGAGAGAGAGCAAGAGCCTGGGTGCTCCCTCATGTCTCCTCCCCATCCTGATATGCTTGGCTTCAGCGCAGGAAGGAAGTTGTGCACGTTGAGTGTAGTTGACATCAAGTGCAAGCAGGGAAATGGAGGGGTAGTGGGGCCAAGTAGCAAGAGCACGTGGGTTCTTTTCCTGCAGACAGAGGGGCAGGGACTGGGTTGAGTTGTATAAATCAGATGCCGCTCCATGCCTCAGTTTCCCCCCTCATTCAAAGCCGATGACACCGAGAGTGTTTGTAAAGTGCCTTGTTGTTAGGCTATGGGGCAGAGGGAGAAACTCGGGCACAGAAGCAGACTGGGGGGTGGTAGAACCCCACCTAGGCAGCACTGGTTCCACTACGTCATGCTGCCTGCCCGCTCTGAGTGGGTCAAGGAAAACCCCACAAAAAGTCTCTGCCTCACAGTATATTTTGCAGAGACAAAAAGAGGCAGCAAACAGCCTGGCAGAGGAGGGGAGACAGGAACTCAGGCTGGGGGGGAGAAGGGACTGAACATTGAGAGGGGAGGAAGAGATGATTTCTGGGTTCCCACTGTGTGTGTGGGAGGGGGGGGCAGTGTTGAGGTTTCCATGCCCATAACAGGACAGCAGAGATTTCTCCCTGCCCGCTCCTCTTGGGAATGTCGGGGGAGATTTCGCTGGGGGCCGAGGTACCGGGAATTCCCCAGGTCCCCTGAGTGCGGCAGCTCCCCACAACCGTGGCCCCCGACACCACTTACCGTCCACGTTCTCCTGGGCGCTGGGTGCTGCAGGGAGCGTCTGACACCCCGGCTCAGCTCCGGCTCAGGGCGGGAGGACTCCAGCCGGGTGCGCGCTCCCTCTCGGCCTGCGGCTGGACAGGACACAGCAGGGAGCGGTGACCCCGTCTCCCATCGCAGCCTGGCCCTGGGAGCTGGGCCCGATGTGGGAGGGTGCAGGGAGAGCCCCTCACCAGCCATGGAGAGAAGCCAGGGGGGAGGGAAAATGGACCATGAGCTCCGTACACCCTGTTCCACCCGGGTCTGGCAGAGGGAGGGTCTGTCCGTGGGGCACAGACAGACAGTTAGTCAGAGATGTGGGGCAGAGGCTGGCAGAGGGGGGCTCTGTCTGTGGGGCACAGACTGGCAGTTCGGGATGCGGGGGAGGGGCTGTTAGAGGCTGGCTCTGTGGAAACTGACTGGTAGTTAGTTAGGGACGTGGGGCAGTGGGGGGCTGGTATCCAGATACATGGGGAGGGGCTGGCGGGGGGGTTCTCTCTTTTGGGGCGCAGACTGGCAGTTATCCAGTGTTTGGAAATTGGCTGTCAGAGGAGGCTCTGTCTGTGGGGCAGAGACTGGCCGTTAGTCAGGTTCATCGGGGAGGGATGTTTAGAGGGGGCCTCTGTGGGAAATGACGGGCAGTTAGTCAGGGATGTAGGGCAGAGGCTGGCAGAGAGGGGCTGTTTGTGGGGAGAGACTGGCAGTTAGTGAAGGAAATGGGGGAGGGGATGATAGAGGGGGGCTCTGTGGGGCAGAGACTGGCAGTTAGTCTGGTACATGTGGAGGGGCTGGCAGAGGGGGCTCTGTCTGTGGGGCACAGACTGGCAGTGTTTCAGGTCCATGGGGAGGTTGATGACTGATAATAGGAGACTAGCTGGTCTCGTGTGGGTGTGTGGGTGGGGAAATTTCTAGGATGCGGGAGATGGGCAGTGGGATTTGGACGGGGTGGCACAGGCAGTGGTGGGCTGTGTGTGCACTGATGATACAGGATGCAGAGTTAAGGGGCAGAAGATCTTCACACCTGGCTGCTGGACCAGCCGATGTGGTTTCTGGTGCTTCTTTGAGCATCCCCTCCGGGAACAGGTAGGGGCTGTTGTATTCTCTAGTCTGATGATGATGATGGAAATGTTGCAGTTCAGCTGACTGTGTGCAACACACACGCCCAGGAGAAACCACGTCCTAGTTCCAGTGCCCCAGTGCACCCCTCCCATCCCTCTTTTAGCCTCTAGACTTGTGCTACTGGGAACCTCTCCTGGGACCCCACTCTCTGCCCCTGTTCAGAGTCCTAGAATCACTGGGCTGGAAGGGACCTGAGGAGTCAGCTAGTCCTGGTCCTGTTCAGAGCAGGACCCAGCCCAACTCAGTCATCCCAGCCAGGCCTTTGTCCAGTCTGGCCTTCAAATCCTCTTAGGACAGACATTCCCCCACTTCCCCAGGCCTCCCGTTCCAGTGTTTCCCCAGCCTCAGTGACATCGTTTCCCCCTAATATCCACCACACAGCTCCCCAATTGCCACTCGAGACACTCGCTCCTTGGGATCCCCTCTCTGGCTATGGAGAGACCCTCTTAGGCCCTCTGCCTTGCCTGCCTCCTCTGCCTTACCCCACCCCCGGCACAACTGGCTGTAAGCCCCAGGCTGGACCTCCCTCCTCAGCCCTCGCTATGGTCAAACAACAAATAGCCTGGTAGCACTTGAAAGACTAATAAAACCTGCAGATGGGATCATGAGCTTTGGTGGGCACAGCCCACTTCTTCAGATGACTGGGGGCTGGGGGGTGTATCAACCCTGCCCTGAGAATCAGCCCCCCAGTCCTGCTGGGCCTGCTCCCAGAGGGTGCGGAGTAGAAGAGCCTCTGGAGCCGCTCAGGCCGGGCCGACTGCAGGAGGAGGAGGATGCGCAGGGAGCTCCGGGCCCAGGGGATCCGTGCTGGCAGGAGCCTCCAGCAACAGCCGCGGCCAGGAAGGCCCTCGGACTGGCCGTGCCCACAGGCCGCGTGAGGCGAGAGACGCCAGGGCTGCTAGGAAGGTGCCCAGGGCGGGGATTGTTCCTCGGAGCTCAGCGTGTGGCGGTCGGAGTCCCTGCTCCTCCAACAACAGGGCCCAGGGCTAGGGCACAGGGACTCAGGGGGTCAGGCAACTGGGTGTGAATGGGAGCGCTTGTGCTGCCCACCTCCCATGGATTAGCTGCCCCACGCTCAGCAGAGGGAAACGTGGGCTCCGCAGTGCTGAGCTGCTCCAGACAATTCTTTCC